>CAIGQQ010020246.1:6430585-6478060 GCA_903798035.1 Danio albolineatus | reverse complement strand
TATATCTAAGTATAAATAAACATTTTCTCTGATATATACATGCATGTGTGTATTATATATTAATATACAGTTAAAATCAGAATTATGAGCCCCCCTTTTAATTTTTTTTCTTTTTTAAATATTTCCCAAATTATGTTTAACAAAGCAAGGGATTTTTCACAGTATGTTTGATAATATTTTTTCTTCTGGAAAAAGTCTTTGTTTTATTTTTTAAGGTCAATATTATTAGCCCCTTTTAGCTATATTTATATTTAGCTATATATCTATATTTAGCTATAATAGTCTACAGAACAAACCATCATTATACAATAACTTGCCTAATTATCCTAATCTGCCTAGTTAACCCATTTAACCTAGTTAAGCCTTTAAATGTCACTTTAGGCTGTATAGAAGTGTCTTGAAAAATATTAAGTAAAATATTAATTACTGTCATCATGGCAAAGATTAATTAAATCAGGTATTAGAAATGAGTTGATAAAACTATTATGCTTAGAAATGTGTTAAAAAAATCTCTCCTTCAAACAGAAATTGGTGAAAAAATAAACAGAGGGGCTAATAATTCTGACTTCAACTGTATGTACGTCAAAACAAATGTTTATCTTGGATGCGATTAATCAGGATTAATTTTTGTCCAGCAATCATTTTAAACCAAAACATTTTCAAACTCATTATATCAAATAAAACAGTTTAATGAATAATGTAAAAGTATATCAACAATACAGAATAACACTTTTCTAAATACACCGAGATTAAGTTTAAAGTTTACTGGTCTGACCTGATGTTGCTCCCCTTAACAAGAAGAAAAAAGAGCCTAATGTTTCTATGTTTACATCATGTTTTGAAGAGGAGTGTCCAGGACGCTTTAAACGCCTGTAGCTCTGTCTCATGTCTCCTCCCCTTTCCTCTCTCTCCTTTTTTCTTCTCATCTGTTCAAGACTCCTCTCTCTAGAGTTCAGTTTGCAGAGTGATCTTCAGCTTCAGTCTGACATTCTCTCTGGATCTCAACATCCTCTTGTTTTGAAGGGGAATTTGCTCAGTAATGTTGGGATGGAGAGGAACACTTCTGTATGCATTTTTGTCCCAGCTTTGGACATTAACTCCAGGTACTCCATCATGATTTAGACTCTTATGTGCTGTGTCTGACATTGTACATTAATTTAGACAAAGCATGTGCAGTTGTGTAATTAAATCAGTCGTATTAAGCTAAAGCAAATCAATAAAGCACCATGGCTTTTAATCTGTACTTAAATGTTTTGCTTTTGTACTGCTGAATTAATTCAGAAGTTTTAGCTGCAGTGGTGATTTTCATTTTAGGTTTCGCTGATAAGGGCTGCAGTGGTTTCGGGCACTTGGAAAATGGACGTATGTTCTTCCGCTATGGAGGATTGTATGTTACCTTCACCTGTAATCCAGGATTTAGGATACACGGTTACCGCACTAGCAGTTGTGTGTCCGGACAGTGGGCTAGAGACCCTCCGCTATGTGTGGGTAAGTATGTCTCAGAAATTATTATATATTTTTTGCACTTGAAAGATTGTCCTTGAGATAAACAAATCCGTTTCATAAGTGGCATTTCAATATGTGGATAAATACCTTCAATTATCATTCTGTGCGATTAGACTTTCAAAATTGTGATATTTGACATTAACTCATGTTTTGCTGCTTTAGTGTTCTCAATTTTTGATCAAAGGTCTATTACAGTGACCGAAGACTTAAGTTCTGTCATTTTTAACTACTGTTGCCAAAGGGATTTTTTGATCATGTTTGTGAGGCTTCACAGAGCAAGCTCTTGCAACGTTGCCATGTCCACTTAATATAAGCCAATTTGAGGAATTGTTTAGTCTTAGCTGAGAAAGTGATCAAGTTTATTAACAAATAAAGTCGCCAACCTGATTTCACCATGTAGGACATGTTCCTGGATTAACATCAGTGCTGATCCTGGAACAACATTCCTATCAGAATTAAGTGATAAGTTTACCGTTTATGTAAAGTTAAGACTTACGGTTAGGTTTAGGTTTGTGGTTGTCATCCAACTATTATTCCCCCTTGATTTTGTGAATAATTTACTGCTGGTTAGGTTTAGGGGTAAGGAATAGGTATGGTTTACATGTTCAAACAAAAAGGATGTTCCAGGATCAACATAGACGTTAATCCACGATTGCATGGAACCTGGCAAAATTATGACGTGCTAATTAAAGTGTTCAGGTACTGATAATCAAGACACCTGGTTTATTATGATTTCTTGCACCACAGTTATAGAAAAGTAAGATAACCCTTCTTTACGTAATTAATTATACACAAGTTGTTTAGAATCTGCATTTTCCACGGGGTAAATTGGTTGTTAAATAGAGTTGTGATTAATTGCTGAACTGTGTGTGTACAGAACAGAGTTAAAGGGACAGTTCACTCAAAAATGAAAACTGTCATTATTTACCTCCCCTTCACTTGATCCAAACTTTTAAAATGTCTTTGTTTTGTTGAACACAAAAGCAGATATTTTTGAAGAAAGTTGAAAACCTGTAACCATTGACTACCATAATGTATGTTTTTCCTACTATGGATGTCAATGGTTACGTTTTCAGCTTTCTTCAAAATATCTGCTTTTGTATTCAACAGAGAAAAGAACCTCATAAAGCTTTATAACCACTTGAGGGTGAGCAAATAGTGAGTAAATTTGAACTTTTGGGTGAACTACCCCTTTAAATGCTGAACAGAATTTTTTCATGAGTTGTTCTATACTGTAGCGTCAGGATGCCCAAGCCCAGGTGATCTCCTGCATGGCAGTGCTGAGGTGTCTAAAGACAGATCTCTGACATTCTTCAGCTGTGATGCTGGATTCAGTTTGTCTGGATCTGCACTGCTCTACTGCAAGGGGAAGAACTGGAACAGCACTAAACCTGTCTGCAAAGGTATGCCATTTCCATCAAGCATGTACTGCAAAAACAGTTTCATTTATTGCCATATAATTTTGCCTTACTCTTAAATCACTGCTGCAGTGACTTCCTGTTCAACTGACCATCTGTTTGCTTCGGTCTTGTTTCTCCTGGTTCTTTTAGTGGCTGATATCATGAGTGTTCTTTATCTGAATCAAGAGTTTTTACACGGTCTAGTTCCTAACAGTCTAAAAAATCACTTACATAGCCAATTAAACACCATGGCCATCACAGCTCACAAAGACACCTTTCTCAAATCAGCTTTACTTGAGGTTCCTCACATGACACTCGACTTAACTGATGACAAGCAAACCAGTAGGAAACCAGTAGAGAAAAAGCCCTCAAAGAGCCTTTTCTTTGCAACGGAGACAATCAAAAACCCTGAAAACAGCAGGGATCCTATCAGAAGCGCTGATCTTCAGAAACCAATGCCAGTGACATCCAAGGTAAACACAACATCATTTGCAAGTTACTTTCCCAAATTATTTTTAACAACCGCACCAAGCAGCTTTAATACTCCATCAGTGGACCCTCAACAAGTCAAGATCATGGATCAGACGTTTACTGATACACCATACAGAAGGACTGAGAAAGGATATCAGTCCACACGTGTTACAGATAGACTTCAAACAACCTCAGTCACTACATCTGCTGAATTCATTAAAAATAAACCATCAACGACACTTGCTCCAAACATCAACACATTGGGCACAAATGGCTATGAACATCCAGTAGCTTTTAATTCTCCAACAGCAAGTTATCCTAGTTTCATTGTCTCTGAAAAGGAGTCTGTTAACTATCTGAAGCCCACCGCTCCATCTACTTGTAGAGGACTCTGTGAACAAAGACCAGATGTTCAGAAAACATCTCCATCACCAAATCCCGTTGGACAGAAATCATCTAACATGCAGGTCACTGAAATAGCATCTAATGGTCCTCCAGTAGATGTTCATCGCTTCATTGATGATGCTGAAGATCGGCAAGTAAATGACACAAGCAACCAGAGTGACGTTAAACTGACATTTGAACCTCCAGCATGGCAAGATCTTCCAGGTTTTCCAACTAGAAAACGTCCTGTTTGTCCCTACCCTCCATTTCCTTCTCATGGAACGTTCTACTTTCGGTCGATTAAGAATCCTGGGCCGCTTCAGTATAAGCATTATATTCAGTACGCTTGTTATCCTGGATATACACTGACCAGTGGTGACGTATACAGCTATTGTCAACAGGATGGACAATGGAGTGGCCAAACACCTCTCTGCTTAGGTGAGTTATGACAATGTGAGATGTGGAGTTTAATTTTGCAGGATAAAATAAATATTTTGGTAACACTTCATTTTCAATGGTCCACTTGAGTATTAGTAGACTGTCTGCTTAATATCTGTTGATACTGACATTCAACAGAGATTTAACTGACTGTAAGAAACATTGCAAGTAGATGTCAACTTACACTACCCCTAACCCCAACCCTAACCCAAACCTAACAGTTTACTTATAATCTAATGAGAATTAGTTGCAATGTAACTTAAATTCAACAAACAGACCATCAAAATAAAGTGTGACATTTTTTTTTTCTATTTGACATACAGTACCCCAAATATCTAATTAAAATTGCAGTAGGGCTGGGAGATTAATCGAAAAATCATCAAAATCGACATTTAGAACCTATAATTTATCACATTTTTTCAAGTCAATTTTTTTAATTTACTTTCTGTACAGTGTGTGGAGTCATGTAACTAATTGTATTGTATGTAACTAAGTATCTAATTTATACTTCTCCATCAAACGCATGGGTGTGGTCCCTTCGCATACCTGCGCACCTCTTAAAAATGTAACTACACATTGCACATTTGCATCACATTGACGATGATTGGAAGCTGCGCTAGAAAAACCTTGAATTTTCTAATATAATAAATTTGTATTTACATTTAAAATACAGAAAATTCCAGAAATGTGCTGTTTAATATGTTATTTACAGGATATGCAAGAGTTATTTTATTTAGAAGAGATGCTGCTTGTTTTCTACTTTTACTATGAAAAACATAATAATAATAAATTTTGTTTCCAAAAGTGCAAGTTACTTATTTTCACTTTTTTATAAGAAAGAGTGACTGTTTTAGGCAATGTATGTTTTAATTTTAGTTGTTCAACGTTAAAATCATAGATCGTAGATAGTGTGTGTTTCCTTTAGTTAATAATTGTAAAATCGAGTAATGCACCCTTGATTCAACAATCTCTCCCTTGTAATATGTGAGCGTATTTACTGAACAAAACATCAGTGAACTATGAAGGCAAAAAAATAAAATAAAAAATCAAATAATCGTTTATTAATCGTAACCGAGTTAAAATGACCAGTTAATCGAGATTTTATTTTTAGGCTAAATCGCCTAGTCCTACATTGCAGCATGTTATATAGAGCACAGATAAATAAATAAATATATATATATTCAATTCAAGTTCTTTTTACAATAATTTTTGTTTCAAAACAGCTTTACAAAAGGTGCACATTATTGCATTTCAATCAAATTAAGTTAAAGTTACAATCAAATGTAAGTTATTTTATATAAACATAGTTAACCTGCAGCTTTATAGCATATAGGTGATGTCTATGTGCATATGTTTTATGTATAAAATGTTAGGCATGGCCCAGTAAAACATTCTGACGGGATGATAACCTTGGATAAAAATATCCTGGTTTCAGGGTATTGTGATGGCTGCTCTAAAATTAGTTTTGTATTGTTTTCTGTTACTTTATAGTTTGTAAAAAAGAAAAATGTTTAGTAATGGGAAATGTACACTCTTTTAAGTGAAATCATTGTACTGTATATATTGCTACTATAAAAATAAATCTTATCTATACCATGGGAACGGTATAGCAGAAAAAATGGACTGTTTTAAAACCTTTTCCAAACCGTGGTATACCTTGAAAACGGTTATCGTCCCATGCCTATTAAGTGTATCCTCAAAGTCTCTTCATATCTTTGTATGTGTTGTCCTCGATGGTTGGCATCTTTTCTTCATGATAATAAATAAATAAATAAATAAATATGCATCTTATAATATCTAATGTCAGGGCAAAGACAAGAAAGAAGTTATTCGTTTTAAAATACGTTGAAATCTTTTCTGTTAAACATCACTTAGGAAGTATTTCACAAAAATCTAAATTTCACTAAGAATTTGTTTCTAATTTTTGTCTTCAACTGTATTTCTGCAGATTATGAAATAAAATTTGGTTTTGTTAAATTGTAATTATGTAATGAAAAAGTAATAAATCCATAGGACAAAAGTTGTAATTATAACATTGTATCATGTAATTTTTTTTTGTCTTCCAGTTCCCGACTTGAGGCATTTTTTATTTTTATTTTAACAAAGGTTTCATCTGTCAGATTGCAGATATATAACATCTGTGTTCAATTTCTACTCTACACAGGTGACAGGCTGAAATATTGAACACAGATGGCCTCAGAATGCCTTTAAACATCATCAGACACCTCTGGGAATATGTGTTTATACTGGAGGATGTTACTCTTTTGACCTCTTTTGAGGTCTGTTAAATGCATTATCTTATTTCAGAAATGCACATAAAAGTAGCTTAATGAATCAAATTCAGTTCACCAAAGTGCTTTAGTGTGCGCTTTCTGTCAAACAAAAAGTAATCTTAAAATCATTTACCTATTGAATGTGTTTCCTGTCTACAGAAGGTAAATTCATCAGTCTCTGTAAACCACTGCGGATGTGGGACTTCATTCTCATCAGCAAGCAAATCATGTTCTGTTCTCCAAGTTTAAACCTTAAAGTGCATATTAAAGTATATTATTTGAAAGGGGACTGCTCAGCCTGTCACTTTGTTCCAAATGGAATTAAAAACTAGTTGGATGTTAAATTTCTCATGTTTATTTTAATTGCAGAGTTAACTCCTTGCTCCCTACACAATGGCGGATGCTCTCAGATCTGCCGTGTTAATGAACATCATCGTGCCCAGTGTGTTTGTAAACCAGGATTTCTGCTTTTGGAGGACCAGCGCACCTGTCGAGGTTATTATGTCCACGTTATTATTATTATTATTTTATTTTAGAAATAGTCTAATTTTACATGTCAACTAGAGTTAAACAGTTGAGTTTACCATTTTTTAATCCGTTCAGCTGATCTCCTGGTCTGGTGGAAGCACTTTTAGCTTAGCTTAGCATAGATCATTGAATCAGATTAGACCATTAGCATGTTGCTGTAAAAATTTAAAACGTTTGTTAATTTAGCTAAGCTTGACTGCTTCTGTTTCTGAATTACACTGTTGCCTAATTACCTAGCTGGGGACTATTTTCAGGTGCTGCATAATATCATTGCTCCTGGTGCAGCGATGGTATGGCAGCTAAGTTCCTTAATTATTTTGCCATAATGAGAGTATAGTTTCTAGAAAATAGAAACTTTAGTATTTCCATCTGTCTTAGTGCACAATATAACTACAGAAATGTCCAGACTAAAATAGGATAATTATCTAAACCTTTTTTTCTTTTTTTTTTCATTAGTGAGATGCTAATGTTCTAATCTGATTCAATAGCTTATGCTAAGCTAAGCTAAAAGTGTTCCTGCAAGTCCTGGAGATTGGCTGAATAGATAAAAAAAAATGAGTTTAAAAACTGTTTAACTCTAGGTGAGTTGTAAAATAAGCCTAGTTACAAAAAAAGTGGAGTGTTTCTTTAATACTGCAACACCACTTCAGAATAGCATTCTTTAGACAGCCAGACTCCTGTGATTATAGGTTTTTTCACTTAAGGAATGGTGGCTTTCTCTTTTTTTTTCATTATAAGGTGGTCCTGACACTGGGTTTAAGGATTGTTTATGCATCCTTGACCTGTGTGAATTAGATTTATGGGTTTTTGGTGAAAACCAGCTGTGGTGTGTCTGATGCCTACAAGCAATGTGTCTGATGCCTACATGCCTCAACATCACCCTCTGGTGTCCCCCAGAGGCTTTGAATTCTTAACCCGTAGCAGAAATTGATTGTTATCTGAAGCTAAGAGACAAGATATAGCACATTGATGAGGTTCTCCTAAAAAAAAAAAAAAAATCTTAAGGGATATTTCTGCCTAAGATTTTAATTAACTGTTTACTCACCCTCAGGCCACCTAAAATATGGTTTCCTAAAGATGCACTGAATTGAAATGATTGGTCTTACATTACATGGTCAAATTTGATCATTTTCTAGTACAAACATCTAACCATAATTACTATTAAGGTATTAAGTCTTATTTTTTCAGAAGGTAAATTCAAAGGCAAAACCATTATGTATATTTTTTGACCCCACGCATGGCGTTTGTAAGGTTAATTACTCATTACAGATTGATTCAATTATGATAAATTATGTTATTTCACAGATGTCTAGACTTATACTTCTGAAACTACTAACATAGTCAAGATGATTTGAAGTTCCTGGATGAGACAGTCGGTGAATATGTTTACATCCATATTCTGACTGCCAAGCCACTTTTTAAATAATGTGTAGGTTCGTGTATGCTCCATTCAGCCATTTTTGTTTCTGTCAGCTTTGCTTTTGATTAAACAATTAGTAAACAATTACAGCTCAGGACAGAGTTTGTCTAATATTTACATTTTGTACAAATAGCGGAGTAATAAGTGGGATAAAGTACATCCAGAAAGTTTGGGCTGAACAAAAGCCCTTTAGCCTTTTACATGCAGATAAGTCTGTCTGGTTTTATTCTGCAACAGTCACATGAATGTACTTTTTCCTTTACCTAAACAAACCTGATTTCTATCATCACAGATTTAGTGTGGCGTTGGTCATGAGTGTCTTGTCAACATTATGTTGTCATGATGAAGATGTGTTTATGCAAGTCAAGTGATGATCACTTAGTCGTTTATAAAATAGTTTAAAATGTTGAGGAATACTAGAAAAACTGCCTCCACGGTTAGTACATTGGATAAATCTGTACACGTCATGTCATGTATCTGCATATAACAGCGTATATACATCAGAATGTTTGGATTCATATTTTCATGCTTGCACATGCCAATATCTGCCTCTAGATGTTTTTATGTGTGTGTTTGTGGTATTTATAGATTTGGATGAGTGTGTGGAAGAGCTGCACCTGTGCCAGCAGGCCTGTAAAAACACCTTGGGCTCCTATAGGTGCAGCTGCAGTCCAGGGTTTCAGCTCTCTGCAGATGGGACATCCTGCTCTGGTGAGTGAATCAGTGTCTGTTGTGTGCTAATGCACTGCTAATGATATAATCCTTCCTTAAATGGTTATTTCACGCACAATTGAAAATTCTGCTATTAATTACTAACTCTCATGTCCTTCCTAACCCTAGAGACCAAATTGAGATATTAGGATAAATTTAAGATGATTAAGATGAATCAAGGTGAAATCTGAGAGCTCCCTCATCCTCCATAGGCAGCAGGGGGCCAGACTGTTCAAAAGTGCTGAAAAAATACTAAAACCATCTTCAAAACAGATCATATCCTTAAGTGGTTTAATCAGAATCTCAAGCTATAAGAATTCATTTGCACATAACAAACAAAAATGGCTTTATTTAACAGTTTATTCTCCTTTAAATATCCAGTTTTGATGCCATACCTAAAGTTGACGTTATTGAGCAAGTAAATGTGAGTCTTTCTGCCTGCAGATGTGGATGAGTGTCAGCTTGTTGGTCGGGCCCTCTGTGAATTTGGCTGTATTAATACGCCAGGCAGTTTCCAGTGCTTGTGTCCTGAAGGGCACCAGCTGGACAGCAGCAACACACATTGCATAGGTCAGTTGTCTATATATCCAGACAACACATGGTCAAAGAAAGGTCAGAAAGGCATATATACATATACAGTGCTCAACTTATATTTTCAAATATATCTCTTATTTATTTTAATGCTTTCTATAGGAGGCGTTACAATATTATATTTGTGCATATAGATTAGATTAGTCAGTATTGAAGCCAAATCTGAAGTTAATCTAACAAAATAACTTATGATAACCAAAAATTAGAACACCCAAATTTATATGTTATGGAAAAATATTGAATAGAATTTTTTTACAATTATAGAAACAAAAAAATATATAACATTTTGTAGTTTTTTCCCCAATATTTCGCATGCATTTAAATGTATTGTCTTTCTGTTTCTAAAGGCGTTCTGTGACTAAAATATTATTTTAATAAATATGTTTTGTTCAAATGCACCAAAATATATTATTTACTATATCTACTGAGAAATAATAAAAAATATTCATATTAAAAATGGGATATACTCATTTATGTTGAGCACTGTATATGTATGTATGTATGTATGTATGTATGTATGTATGTATGCATGTATGTTTGTTTGATTGTTTATTTATTAATTAATTAATTTTTTTGCATTCTCCATATTGTTTTTTGTTTTGTTTTGTTTGTTTGTTTCAGACATTAATGAGTGTGAGGAGACAGATGTCATCCAGCAGGAACAGTTGCACATGTGCGAGTGGAAGTGTGTGAATCTGCCTGGTACTTACAAATGTATCTGTCCTCATGGATACAGACTGCACTCTAATAGACATCAATGTGAAGGTCAGCATGTAAACACACACAACCTACAGCATAGATAAATGCACACTCTTATATGCATGCTAGTACACACAACAAAATATAGCACACGCAACAATATGTTGCAACTTGATATTAACATAAATTTGAGTACCTGCATTTAAGAGTTTATTTCTTTTGTTATTTGCCAGATATTAATGAGTGTGAACTGAAGAACGGCGGCTGTTCTCATCTCTGCATTAACCAGAGAGGCAGCTATAAATGTGCCTGTCCAGAAATGCACAGAATTTCCCCATACAACCCAAAAAACTGTCTGCCAGTAGAGAGACACCTGAAAAGGACTTGAGGACATTTGTCTGGTTTTGTATATTAATTTACCTAACTTTTGTATCGTATACAATATAGTTCATATTTTGCATCCACTGTTGTATATGAGTAAGCTCCGATGGTGATGGAAACATTGGTCCCAACTAAATTTGTAATTTTTATGTATATACACTGTATTTATGATATTTATTATTATAAATTCATGTTATTGCTTACCAAAAATGTGATGATTTTTAACTATCATCTGTTGTTTTAGGACAGTAATCTAATGTATTATTTTTATTTTGGTTGAGATGTGATGCTGCGGGACCACCCAGTGGTCAGACTGCTGCATTACATTCCTAAGAAATGAGAACAAAAACACCTAACAGCCATATTATTAGGTACATCTTTCTACTAACATCTCCTTTTGCCTTCACATCCGCCATAATTCATTGAAGTATATATTTAACAAGGTGCTGGAATTATTCATCTGAGATTTTGATTATAGCATCACTTTGCTTCTGCAGATTTGTTTGCTGCACATTTATAAATCTCTAATGCATAACAAAGGTTCTCATTTGGTGAGAGATCTGATGGGGATGACAATTATATACTAGTACTAATGAATTCAATCATGTTCAAAAAACTAGTTTGAGATGATCTGAGTTTTGTGATATGGTGTGTTTTCCTGCTGGAGTTAGCATCAGGTGATGTGGTCAAGAATGGACATGGTCAGGAACAATACTCAGCTAGGCTGTAGTGTATTGACTATGTCACATTAACATCAAGGGGATAGTTGCCACAATTTACTTGCCTTTAAAATGTTTCATATTAGATTTTTTTTAACACAAAAGAAGGTATTTTGATAAATGATGTAAACTTGTTTGTAGGAAAAACTTTTTTAAAATTATTTTGTGTTCAACAGAAGAAGAAAAAATCTAATTGTTTTTGAACAAGTCAGGGGTAAGAAACGCATGACAAAATTTGCGCTTTTTTTGGTGAAATATCTCTTTATTATAAAAAAACATTTTTTATCCTCGCACAATTATAACACAAAGATTGATTGGTTTAATGCTTTCATGTTATTTATGACATATTCTGACTAGAAAATAACCAGAAAATAAGACTCTTTGGATAAGTCAACCATTTTCCCTATCTTCTGTTTTCAATTTTGCTGAGTCTCTGTAAACTGTAGCTTCTGTTTCTCTGTTACTAGCTGACAGGAGTGTGCTTTCCGCTGCTGTAGCTCATCTGCTTCAACTTTAAATGTGGTTATCTTTTGCTTACATTGGTTGTAATAAAAGGTCATTAGAGGTACTAGTGCCTTTCAATCGCTTGCATCTAGTCTTATCTAACCATGCCATGCTCAGTCACTTAAAAGCAAACTTACTTCCCCGTTCCAGTGCTTAAACTTTAGCAATTCACCTTGATCATGTTTGCATGTGTAAACGCAAAGAGTTGCTGCTGTGTGATTGGTGTATTAAGTGCTTGTGTATTTGTAGCAAACAGTGTAGGTCATTGGGTCACTTGTGCAACAAATGATTAGTTTTAGGTTAATCTTACTGCGAAGAGATGTGTATCTGATATCCTTACCACGTAAACTCTCTGGTTAGTTTGGTATGATTTCATCATGGAGCTCCACAACGCCTAATGATCAACACGATCATAGGAGCGATGAACTGAATTTACAAGCCCACAGACAAAGGTAAACATTTCATTGACATGCATTACATAATACTGGATCTAGCAGTGTCTACTAGTATTTAAAAAAAGAGGCAATTGTAAATAAGGAAACCGGTGCTACAAAGTCAGATGATTAAAACATCAATGTTAAATGAATTTGTTATATTCACATCTCTCATGACTGCATGTGATTTTAAAGCAATGTTTACATTTTCGTCACTTTATTATCTGCATATGAACCCCAGGCTGGAAAGAGTAACAAAGGTCCTGGTGTATCAGCCAGTAAAAAGAAGGCAGAACTTACGCTGGACTTTGTACCTAAATGTCATTGTGATGCATATGTATTGCCTTTTTTTGTTGTCAAAGTAATTGCTTTTGTTTCTGTCTGATTGTTCTGTTCATTTAAGCATGGCCCTTGAAGTAACATCACACAGCTGATTAATCCTTTCAGGAATTCAAACAGAGAAGCAAGCCTTGATCCAGTTTGCTCCAAAGAGCACAGGGGAGAGAGTCAAAGGCTACACAAAACATTGATGAATTTTTGCCAGAATGCCTGTCTCCTCTAGCACACATGGACAACCAAAGATGGGACTGATTGCATTTATTTGGTGCATCGTTTTCACGTTAGCATCTGCAGGAGAGACTGTGAAGTCTAAAGAAGCTAAATGGACTGGTTCACTTCTAGTGGTTCCAATGGACGGGAGTCACTGGACTGGTGTGAAGGCTTTGGCAGAGGAGATGGGCCGCCGGGGACACAAAGTAACAGTGGTCATTCCAGAGGTCAGTGTACTTCTAGGACCTGGTAAACACTATGTGACTAAAACATTTCCAGTTCCGTATGGAAAGCAACAACTGGATGAACTTCAAGCTCGTAATGCTGAGGTGATGGAGAGTAAGCAGCTTCCCCTGATGGAGAAGATCAGCACCAGATTTGGTAACATGAGGAAATTTGTGGATCTCCAGCGGGCCACCGCTGAGAGTCTGTTACTGAACCAAGAGCTTGTGGATTTCCTGAGGAAGCAGAACTTTGATGCTGTTCTCACTAGCCCAGCTGTGCCAACTGGAGCCATCCTGGCCTATAACCTGTCCTTACCTGCTGTGTATATGCTGCGAGGCTTACCCTGTGGACTGGACTCGGTGGCCACTGCCTGCCCAAACCCTCCCTCTTACATCCCACGTTTCTTTACACACAGTTCAGACCGGATGTCTTTTGGTCAACGTGTGCTGAATGTTCTAGTGAGCGTCTTGGAGCCTTTGCTCTGCAGACTGATATATTGGTCAACTGAGGATGTGGCATCCCGTTTCATGCAGAGAGATGTGAGTGTGGCGGAGGTCCTGCGCAGTGGAACTCTGTGGCTTCTCCGGTATGATTTCACTCTGGAGTTTCCGAAACCCTTGATGCCCAACATGGTTCTAATTGGTGGGATTAACTGTGCCATAAGACGCCCTCTAACTAAGGTGAGTGCACATATGTTTCATATTTAGAGTTTTGCCAAAATTGTTTGACTTTCTTCATTTTGGGGAGTACAAGAGATGCATTTTTCATAATTTGTGTGAAAAAAAAAGTGGAAAAAACAATCAAACTTTTCTTAAAAGTCATTCAGTTTTGCAATGAAAAAAAATTAAGTAAACAGTGAGAGACGTGACATTGAAGCAAAGACTATTAACATACAAACTTAACTCGCATTACTATGAATGGACAAAATTGCAATGATCAGTTTGGCTGCCCTACTGATGGAAGTCCTGCCTTCTGGTCAAAATAGCTGATCGTCAATCTTTATACGTGTTTTTTGAGGGAAGGGTCTGTACAAATTAATTTTTTCATTATAGCAAGACCAGTAGTTTGGTGTGCCAACGTTTATTTGACCAGAGAAAAACAGCATGATCATCAGTGGTGGAAAGAGTACTGAAAAATCATATTCAAGTAGACCTTTTAAAAAAACTCAAGAGTAGTGAGTATTACGCTGTAGAAAAGTTGATGCATTTACAGAATGTTACGTTTACACATCCCTGCACAAACAACGTGGTGTATTCTTCCTATTTTCGTTTGTTCGTTCCTTCCAACCTTCCTTCAATTATATGTTCTCTTCTTCCTTCATTCATTCATTTGTTCCCTCCTT
The DNA here is from genome assembly GCA_903798035.1 of Danio albolineatus. Taxonomy (NCBI): domain Eukaryota; kingdom Metazoa; phylum Chordata; class Actinopteri; order Cypriniformes; family Danionidae; genus Danio; species Danio albolineatus. The sequence continues at coordinate 6,463,485 of CAIGQQ010020246.1, read as the reverse complement.
CCTTCGTTCACTCGTTTGATTGTTCATATTTTTGTTCCTTCCTACATTAGGTCCTTTTGTTCATTCATTCGTTTGTTTGTTCCTTCCTTCCTTCCTTCATTTGTTCAGTCCTTCCTTGAATTCTTCTTTCATTCATTTGGTCCTTCCTTCATTTGTTCGCTCGTTCTTTCTTTCATATTTTTGTTCCTTCCTTCATTAGGTCCTTTGTTTATTCCTTCCTTCCGTCTTTCCTTTCTTAGTTTGTTCAGTCCTTCCTTGAATCCTTCCTTCATTTATTTGGTTCTTCAATCCTTCCTTTCATTCCTTGTTCGGTCCTTCCTTTTATTTGGCCCTTCCTTCCATTCTTCATTTGTTCAATTTAGTGATTGTTTAAGGCTGTTTGGTGATTTCAGTCATCATACAGTCGACAACCATAATTTTCAGTGACATACAGTCTATAAAAAGTCTCTGGATCATTGCGTGTACAGATTTTGGACATCTTCTTGGCCATTTTTAATGTTTCCAAACGGTTTGCTCCATTTATAAAGCGCCCATGTCTTGAGGTTGTTCAGTATGATGCAATTTACTTTCTATGTGTGATTTGATTGGACAGGAATCACAGGACTGATTTCTCTACTTTAGACAATGACCATAGACAAAAAAAGAAATAAAGTAGTGGCTGCAGGTTGGAGGAAAGTAGTAGAGTAAAACTACCCATACTGCACTAAACATGTACTCAAGGGAAAGTAAAAGTCCACATTTTTAAAACTACTCAGTAAAGTACAATTCCTAAGAAAAACCACTCAGTTACAGTAATTTGAGTATTTGTAATTAGTTACTTTACACCACTGATGATCATATGCAGGTTTTTTTCTGTTATTCCAGTTTGAGTAACCACATCACCTGGTTATTAATGAAAGAGCCATATAGTAGATTGGTGCTGTCAGTCTCTTGGCACATGTGCAGTAGCTAGAGCAGGCTGCAAATACTAACTAGTATTTACTAACATAACTAGTATTTAAGCAACAACAATAATGGGACAGATCACTTCACGTTTTGTTGCTGATTACGAATATGTAATATAATTGTGAGCTCAGTGAGTAGTGAGATTTCAGGAATCCTTAAATGAACTGCTTGGAGGAGTTGCAAATATGTCATTCAGTGAACAGACTTTACTTGGATTGAAATAACTTTGGATTGAATTTTTAAAGGTCCAGAGATAAAGCTGAGGTGGTCCTTCGAATTTAAACCCTAATGGTAATTAAACTCTTATACAGATTGTATGTCATTTTAAGCAATGACAAAAAGCTGATGCACCATGATATGTGGAAATTTTGTTGTCACTCAGAACATAGTTCAAGCTTCAATGATGTTTATCACTGCCAATAAGGACGTTTACATTGGCAGTATTGTAATAATTTACCCAGAAAGAACTGTGTGAACTGCAAACTCTTTAAAATGTTAAGCTTTCTGTGGTTTTTATGTTTGTGCAAAAGCATTATATTTTGTGTTCTGTAAAAACACTATAAATATGTTTTACAATGCTAAAGTCCCTCCCACATCATGAGTCTAGCCATGAAAGTGCTGGAAAGCAATGTGCTTGTTGTCTGATTGTAAACTGCAAAAGCAACATTTGCAGATAGCGTGTCAGACACAGAGGTCACTTGTTTTTCCTCAGCATTTTCCATGTTTTGTACTTTTTCCATGTTTGTTGTAAATCAGACCCCAGAAAGCTTTGTTTTTTTGCAATCTCATCAATTTTTCATGGCCTAGTATAATAAAGGTCCCTCCTACAACAAATGTCTAGCCACTAGCAAGCTGGATACTGGGATTTTGCCTGATAGTGAATTGCGAAAGCTGTCAGTTTATACACTCACATAGAGAGTATGTAGACACAGAGAGGTAAAGGTTTACAGTGTCAGGACAGGAGAACACTTCATGACTAGAAAAATGCACTTAGGAGTGATATTCTGTCTAGTGGTCAGTGTAGTGTGTTCTGCAGAGGTGGATCAGAAGCCATCCAGGAACAGCAGCTGGACTGGGAAGCTGTTAGTGGTGCCCATGGATGGAAGTCACTGGACAGGGGTGAAGGCCGTGGCAGAAGAACTGGGACGCAGAGGACACACTGTGATTGTGGTGATTCCAGAGATCAGCATGCGCTTGGGTCCAGGCAAACACTATATCACAAAGAAGTTTCCGGTCAAGTACAAGCCCGATTTACTCGAACAGATGATAATGAAACGTGTTAATGAATTGTCAGCTCCAGAGCAATCCTTATTTAAGACTGTGACTTCAAATATCTACAATTTAGGAAAGGTTGTTGACTATTTCATCTCTACAACTGAGAGTCTGTTCCAGGACGAGGAGCTTATAGAGTTTCTGCGAGATGAAAACTTTGATGCTGTTTTAACTGATCCTGCTATGCCAATGGGGGCCATATTGGCGTATAACCTATCCGTACCTGCGGTGTACATGCTAAGAGGATTGATGTGTGAATCTAAAGCTACAGCCTGTCCAGACCCTCCTTCATACATCCCACGTTTCTTCACGCAAAACTCTGACCACATGAATTTTGGTGAGCGTGTAATGAATACACTCGCAAGTTTGATGGAACCACTGCTGTGTGGATTTATGTTTAGAATTTTTGATGAGGTTACGTCCAAGTTTCTGCAGAGAGATGTGAGCCTGACTGAGATCTTGAGCACTGGAGCTGTTTGGTTGATGCGTTATGATTTCACCTTGGAGTTCCCCAAACCTTTGATGCCCAACATGATTACCATAGGAGGAATTAACTGTGAAGTTAAGAACCCACTAACAAAGGTGAGCATCACAATTATACTCGCCAAGTATAGTATGTAGTGGGTAACCAAAATGGCAATTTAAATTTTTAGCAATGTACTGGATCATTTATGTTCTGATGCACAGTGTGTCAGGAAGGTCACTTACTCCGTTTCACTGTCAAGGTTTAAGCCTAGCCCTAGACAATAAGTTTAAGTCTGAACTGTTTAAGTGAAAGAAACCTACACTGACAAATCAATCAGTGCCTTTATTTTGTCTTAAGATGGACACCGGTAATAATTTTTCTTAAACACGTGTATAAATATTACTTAAATGTCCCAATTGTACCTAATATGGTCTAATTCTGGCTTAGTCTATGCCATGTCTATGGAACCGGGCCTTGTGTTTAAAGGTTCAGAGATGAGTAGTTTTTGCTCTTCATAGGGAGAAGAAAGGGTATCATTTGGCTTGACAAGCTGACTGCATCGGGTTAGCCAGGGATTGACTACTAGATAAAGATATTTAACATACCTTGAACAATACCACGCCATATTTGTTCTGTTAGGCCATTGCAGTTTGGGTTGTTTGCCACTAGATTGCTTGTTTGCCACTGGCATTTGGCTTGCTTCTTTGGGGACTGACTGAATGCCACAAAACTATGAACTTTAAAAACTTAATCAACTGATACGATCACACTAGATTCAACTCAGTTTTTTGTTATTATCTGAAGAGTTGTTTTCTTCTGTGGAGCTCCTCTAAAGCTGAATCACTTCACTCTCTAAAGTTGAAAAGCATGTCCATTTGTAAAACTTCATAGTCCTAAAGTGAGCTCAATGCTAATTTGATAATACTGACCTCATCTGAACAATAACACTGTTGTCTCTTAGAGCTGCTTCTTAGCTGAGACTTATCCCTAAACAAATTAAGGGTGATGAGTTTAAAGTCTTGATTAACTTACCTCTACATAAAGCTTGATTTTCACATTGAACAGTTAAGAATTTAAGCAATGTTTAGCACTGCCAATAATGTCTTTTACAGTGTTTTTTAAATCATTTACCCTGAAAAAATTGTGTGCAGCTGGTAAAATTTAGTTTAAAAAAAGGGTAATCTGATCAAGTCTGCATGGCCTGGTTTTTGGGTTGAGTTGTTGAAAATGTGAGTTAGCCAACGTTTTCCGCATTTAGGGTCATGCATACAAAGTTTCAACTTGCTGAAGTGTTCTATTTGAGGAACAATTTGACTCACCTTTTGTAATGCTCAACAGAAAGTCTACAGACTTAAATAGTAACATATCTTGGTTACATTTTGTTATTTTCGTTTTTCATTAGCCTATGAAACCAAACAAGATTTTTTACCAAAGCATTTCTATGGAAAAGTATTTGTTTTGTCAGCCACAATTGCCAAACATTGGCTTTTTTCATAATATATATCAGAAATGCTGCTAAATCTGTGTTGATTTTCTCGATACTTTGAAAGTTTTTGTCATTAAAGGTGCAAAGTTTCAACTTGCTGATGCGTTTTGAAATGTGGTTCACACAGATCTGAAACTGATTGCTCCCGCTTAACAGTAGCAACTGTGAAAGAACTGCAAATATGCAGATATTATAACAATCTATTGATAAACACATTGTTCTTTTGCTCTACAAATTAAAGGAAAAACAAGTTGAAAGACAGAGAGAAGGCTCTTTCATATCAAATTTAGTCCCTGTATTTTCAAAACCACAGTATTTTCCTTATGGTTTGGCCTTTCTTCATATGCAAACGCAGGGTCACTGAAACTTCCTGAAAACTAAAAATGCTGGGGTGCAGACAAAGGACATGGTGGTGCCAAACTTGATTTGCATTAAATGAATAATGCATGTGGTGACACGGTGGCTCAGTGGTTAGCACCCTCACCACACAGCAAGAACGTTGATGTTCGAGTCCCAGCTGGACCAGTTGGCATTTCTGTGTGGAGTTTGCATGTTCTCCTGTGTTCGCGTGGGTTTTCTCTGGGTGCTTCGGTTTTATTAACAGTCCAAAGGCATGTGCTATAGGTGAACAAAAAACTAAATTGTCCGTAGTGGATGAGTGTGCATGTGAGAGTGCTGGATAAGTTGGCAGTTCATTGCGCTGTGTCGTCTCCTTATGAATAAAGGGGCTAAGCCGAAGGAAAATGAATGAATGAATGAATGAATGAATGAATAATCTATGATTGTGCAAGGGCATATAGATCTGCTTTTGATGAGTCATGACAGAGGTTTTTTATATTGTGTGGTGTAGGTCAGTATTTCTCTATTGTTCATGTGGACTCATCTTTCAGAAGGTTTTAGTTATCTCTCTAATTGAAACACTTGTCTCAACTCCTTCTTGGTATGGTGGTAACTGACTTGAATGGATTAAATCTGAGAAACACTGAAGTAAATGGTTGCAAAAAAATATTTCCATTTGCTTTCTTTCTGAGAAAAACAAAACCATATCCTTTCAGTCTGCGGTCACAGTTTGAGTAGGATAACCCTTTAGAGAATTCTCTTTGATATGTTATACTGCTGCTAAATGAATAGCAAAGTAGCCCTTGTCTATTCTGTAAGCATTATTTTTGTGCGGCTTAAAGTAGGCTATGGGTTATACACAGACTGCCCTTCGGTCATGGTAGGTGATAGGTGAAGTTAAGACTGTGTAATGATTTACAAAATGATTAACCCGTACTGACTGATATCAACTGGGAAAACTAAATGTAAGCTATTAAATACACTTTATAAACTGTTATAAGGGTAGTTTTTATCATGGTGTAAATATCCCCCAGAAGCTTTACATTTGTTGTAATCACATTAATTAGTTTTTTTGCTTAATATAACGAAGGTCCCTCCTACATCATATGTCTAGCCACTAGCAAGCTGGATCTACCTTTCTATCTGATAGTGAATTGCGAAAGCGGTCAATTCATATACTTTCATAGAGAGCAGACACAGAGAGGTAAAGGAGAAGACCTCATGGTTCTAAAAATGCACTTAGGTGTGATATTCTGTCTAGTGGTCAGTGTAGTGTGTTCTGCAGCGATGGATCAGAAACCATCCAGAAACAGCAGCTGGACTGGAAAGCTGTTAGTGGTGCCCATGGATGGAAGTCACTGGACGGGGGTGAAGGCCGTGGCAGAAGAAATGGGACGCAGAGGACACACTGTGGTTGTGGTGATTCCAGAGATCAGCATGCGCTTGGGTCCAGGCAAACACTATATCACAAAGAAGTTTCCGGTCAAGTATGACCAGAAGTTGTTTAATGAGGTATTGACTGAGCATGTTCATGAAGTGACAAATCCAGGACATTCCCGTTTGAAGACTGTGACTTCAACGCTGGCTAATTTGTTGAATTTGTTCAATATGATGGCCTCAACAAGTGAAAGTCTGTTCCAGGACCAGAAGCTTTTAAAGTTTCTTAGAGATGAAAACTATGATGCGATTTTAACTGATCCTGCTCTACCAATGGGGGCCGTATTGGCATATAATTTTTCCATACCTGCAGTGTACATGTTAAGAGGAATGCCATGTGCTCTTGATGCTACGGCCACAGCCTGTCCAAATCCTCCTTCATACATCCCACGTTTCCATACAGGAAACTCAGACCGGATGTCTTTTGGTGAACGTGTAATGAATGTGCTCATGAGCATTCTTGAACAAGTAGCATGTAAAGTTATGTACTGGTCTTTTGAGGAAGTGACATCCAACTTCCTGCAGAGAGATGTGAGCCTGACTGAGATCCTGAGCACTGGAGCTGTTTGGTTGATGCGTTATGATTTCACACTAGAGTTTCCCAAACCCCTGATGCCCAACATGCAGTTCATAGGAGGGATTAATTGTGAAGTTAAGAACCCACTGACGAAGGTGAGCATCACTCATATTCTCATTGAATTATATTTCAAGGTTTGAGGCTATGTTTACACTATAATGTAGCCAAAATCTGAAAACGTTTTTTCCCATGACATTATATGACATTTTAAACAATAAATGACGCATCCATTAAAATGGCCAAAAATGTGCATTACGAATGCCAGGACAGTATTTGGAGCTGTCAACTTGTTAGTAAACAGTACCTGTAAGCAAGGGTCAGTGCTGGTGTGTATTCTGGTGTAATTTTTTGACCCATTGTTCCTACAAACAAGTCTTAAGGTGGGCAACAGTACAAGGTCTTCTTTGTTGCATTTAGTGCTTCAAAATGCAGCACACATTCTTTATTGGAGACAAGTCGGGACTGCAGACAGGCCAGTCAAGTACCTGTATCCTCTTCCTCTGCATCCAGGACTTTGTAATGTGTGCAGAATGGGGTTTTGCATTGTCTTGTTGAAATATGCATGGGTGTCCCTGGAAAAGAAGGCAGCATGTTGTGCTCCCAAATCTCAATGTACTTTGCAGCATTAATCATCACAGAAGTGCAAGTTACCATTGCACAACCCCAATACCATGACAGACCCCCATGACAGTCTTGATAATCCTTTTCTTCTTTGGTCCTGAGTACACGGTGTCCATTTCTCCTAATAAATACCTGAAAAACTGATTCATCTGACCACAGTCCGTGTCCTTTAATCCCAGAGAAGTTGATGGTTCTTCTGGACACTGTTAACATAGGGCTTGCTTTTGGCACAATACAGTTTTCTCTGGCATTTGTGGATGTAACTCTGTATTGTTGTACTTGACAAAGGTTTGCGAAAGTGGTCCTGAGCCCATGTGATGATATCACTTATAGACGGATGAATGATTCTTGTTGCAGTGTCGCCTGAGGGATCGGCGATTACGGTAGTTTAGTTTAGGCTTGCGCCCTTGTCCTTTATGCAATGAAATTCCTCCATATTTTTGTATCTTTTATTCATGTTATGAATTCATGCTATCTTTCTATGTGGAACATTGTTTTTAAACATTTCAATTTTTTTCTCACGCATTTCTTGTCAAACTGGCAGTCCTCTGCCCATCTTTGCTCCTAAAGGACAATCCCTTTCTTTGATGCTGCTTTTGTACCAATCATAATTGTAATCACCTGTTGACATCGCCAGTTTCAAATCGCATCATTTAAGAAATTTACCTGATTACTTGCCCTAAACAGCTCCTGTCCCAACTTTTTTGCAATGTGTTGCAGGTCTGAATGACAGGAAAAGGATGTATATTTACAAATTAAATTAAGTTGACCGGGCAAAACATAAAATATTTTGTGTTCATACTGTCTGCAGTGAAATAAAAGTCAAAGTAAATTTGGAAATCACTACTTTCTTTTTTTAAATTTCCGTTTTCCATACTGTCCTGACTTTTTCTCATTTGGGGCTGTATAATTAAGGTCCCTCCTACAACAAATATCTAGCCACTAGTAAGCTGGATCTGCGTGTTCTGTCTGTTGGTATATTTCAAAAGCAGTCAGCTCATAAGCTCACATAGAGTCTAAACACAGAGAGGTAAAGATTTACAGTGTCAGGACACTTTATGACTATAAAAATGCACTTAGGAGTGATATTCTGTCTAGTGGTCAGTGTAGTGTGTTCTGCAGTGGTGGATCAGAAGCCATCCAGAAACAGCAGCTGGACTGGGAAGCTGTTAGTGGTGCCCATGGATGGAAGTCACTGGACGGGGGTGAAGGCCGTGGCAGAACAAGTGAAAGTCTGTTCCAGGATGAGGAGCTTTTAAAGTTTCTTAGGGATCAAAACTTTGATGCTGCTTTAACCGATCCTGTTCTACCAACAGGGGCCATATTGGCATATAATCTTTCTGTGCCTGCAGTGTACATGTTAAAGAGGAATGCCATGTGCTCTTGATGCTACGGCCACAGCCTGTCCAAATCCTCCTTCATACATCCCACGTTTCCATACAGGAAACTCAGACCGGATGTCTTTTGGTGAACATGTAATGAATGTGCTCATGAGCATTCTTGAACAAGTAGCATGTAAAGTTATGTACTGGTCTTTTGAGGAAGTGACATCCAACTTCCTGCAGAGAGATGTGAGCCTGACTGAGATCCTGAGCACTGGAGCTGTTTGGTTGATGCGTTATGATTTCACACTAGAGTTTCCCAAACCCCTGATGCCCAACATGCAGTTCATAGGAGGGATTAATTGTGAAGTTAAGAACCCACTGACGAAGGTGAGCATCACTCATATTCTCATTGAATTATATTTCAAGGTTTGAGGCTATGTTTACACTACGATGTAGCCAAAGTCTTAACTTTTTTTCCCATGACATTATATGACATTTTAAACAGTAAATGACGCATCCATTAAAATGGCCAAAAATGTGCATTTCGAATGCCAGGACAGTATTTAGAGCTGTCAACTTGTTAGTAAACAGTGAGCAAGGGGTAGTGAGCAAGGGGTAGTGCTGGTGTGTATGTAGAATTCTCTGTGTTTGTAAGATGAGACTTTGCTTTTGGTTGTAATGTGAAGTAAAACCCAACTTTGCTGATAGATTGTAAGCAAACTCTTGAGCAACAACAACACTACCATACGGCACTATCGTCATGGGTTTGTTCACACTTTCCTTCGATCTTCACTCCACTTAAAACCGACTATCTACACATATGACATGAATTTTATAGACTCCTACTTTTGCCTGTTTGCACAGACATGACAACAGTGGCATTTTCAAAAACTTCACTTTGTAACCTATTTTTGTTCCCAAAGACGACATTAGCTACGTTTCCATCCAGCTGTTTTTATTCACATTTTGGATATGCGCATAAAAAAATGGTTGATGGAAACGCCATGATGTGCATTAAAAAAATGTATGCGCATAACTGAGTAGGATAAACTTTTTATTTGATAAGAATAGATGCGCATAAACTGTGATGGAAACACTTTTACCGCACAGATTCCAGTGTGCGCGTAAAAAAAAGGTCATGTGATGTTATAAGAGATCATGTGATGATAAAAATGTGTGTAAATGGACAAACCAGCAGGCTGAGCACATCGTAAAACATCTGAAATGTTGTTTTGGTCATTCTAAATTGTTTAAGTGGTTGCATTATTATATTATTAATGACCTCCGGAATTAAGAGCGTCTGTGCTCCGCATCTGAAACATTCAAAAGCCTCCGCGCGTTCACTGTGTCAGGATTGCCTTCTGAGGCACAAGTCATTTATTAAATGAAAAAAAGATTGACGCAGCTTCTCCTACTGCAGCAAATTACATTTTTACTGTTGATATTTGGCGCCAGTTAATCAGAAAATGACGATTTTGTCCGATTTGACTCGTTGGATGGAAACGATGCTTTATTCGCACGTCTTTTATGTGAAATCCAGTTTTGCACTAAAAGTTCATTTGCATTTTTGGATGAAAACATAGCTACTGTCATGTAAACGAACAGTCAAAAGTGCATACAACGTTGCCAGTAAACAGCCCCTGAGACTCTTAACTGCAAATATTGGATCAAATTTGGTAAAGCAGTCGTATTGGCCTTGTCTGTGTTGTATAAGCATTATTTTTTGTGACATAGCATGTTTTAATAGTAGGCTGCGTTAATCCCATACTGCCCTTTAGTCATGTTAGTTGATAGGTGAAGTCAAGACTGTAATAATTTGATAAATTATTAACTCGCAATGACTGATATCATCTGGGAACACTAAATATATGGCATTATATAGGTGTTATAAAGGTTATACATTTTTGTAAATAATTGTTGTTGGAATCAGGCTCAATAAGCTTTACATTGGTTGTAATGGCATTAATGTGTTTTATTGCTCAATATAATGAAGGTCCCTCCTACATCATATGTCTAGCCACTAGCAAGCTTGATGCGGGGATTTTACCTGATAGTGAATTGCGAAAGCGCTCAGTTCATATACTCACATAGAGAGTATGTAGACACAGAGAGGTAAAGGTTTACAGTGTCAGGAGAACACTTCATGACTAGAAAAATGCACTTAGGTGTGATATTCTGTCTAGTGGTCAGTGTAGTGTGTTCTGCAGCTGTGGATCAGAAACCATCCAGGAACAGCAGCTGGACTGGGAAGCTCTTAGTGGTGCCCATGGATGGAAGTCACTGGACAGGGGTGAAGGCCGTGGCAGAAGAAATGGGACGCAGAGGACACACTGTGGTTGTGGTGATTCCAGAGATCAGTGTGCTCTTGGGTCCAGGCAAACACTACATCACAAAGAAGTTTCCGGTCAAGTATGACCAAAAGTCTTTAAACAAGGTATTGAATGAGCGTGTTCTTGAAGTGACAAATCCAGGAAACTCCTTTTTGAGTACTGTGATTAGAATTGTGTCTAATTTGAGGAGGATGTTTAATACGATGGCCGCAACAAGTGAGAGTCTGTTCCAGGATGAGGAGCTTATAAAGTTTCTGCGAGATCAAAACTTTGATGCTGTTTTAACCGATCCTGTTCTTCCAATGGGGGCCATATTGGCATATAATCTTTCTGTGCCTGCGGTGTTCTTGCTAAGAGGAATGGCATGTGGCCTTGATGCTACGGCCACAGCTTGTCCAAATCCTTCTTCTTACATCCCACGTTTCCATACAAGAAACACAGACCGGATGTCTTTTGGTGAGCGTGTAATGAACACGCTTATGAGCATTCTGGAACAAACTGTATGTAAATGTATGTACCGATCTTTTGAGGAGATGATATTCAACTTCCTGCAGAGAGATGTGAGCCTGACTGAGATCCTGAGCACTGGAGCTGTTTGGTTGATGCGTTATGATTTCACACTAGAGTTTCCCAAACCCCTGATGCCCAACATGCAGTTCATAGGAGGAATTAATTGTGGAGTTAGGAACCCACTGGCGAAGGTGAGCATCACCCATACAGTATAGTGGTCAACATGTGCACTGGATCATTAACTTTCATCAAAGTTCTAAAAACATTAAACATCACCTATTTCACCTATTCTTGTCTTAGGACAATTTTTAAAATCTTTTTTTATTTTTTTTTTTGATCCACTTTAATTGTTGACCACTGTTCTGCCACCATTACATGATATTTGGAGTTTTGAGATAAAGCAGCACTCCACTTTTTTGGAATATAAAAATATATATTTTTGCTTCCTCTTCAAACTACTTATATCAGGTTTATTGTGTTCATTAGCATAATGGATATCCATACAGCAGTGGATATTAACATGCGTCCTGTCACATTTGTTGTGCAAAATCGTGTGTGTGTACTTTTGTAATGACATTGTGTGTCTCATTGTTGCAGAAAGGCTTGAATTTACTCCACAACAAATACATCAAATAATCACTGGGAAAGATCTTACTGCAGTATTTCTCAAAAACGTTACATAAGATCTGCTTCCTTCGTGTCTGTCACTGTGCTGTTTATCTGACGCAGCCAAGGCGGAGATTGAGGCACACTCTGACAGGCACGTGGGAACGGTGGGCGGGGAGAACTAGCATTAAAGGCACAGACACCAAAAACAGCAGAAAAATTCAACATTCTAAAAGCTATAATAAATAATCTGATGGGCTAAAATATTACAGACACATTCTGGAGACACAAAACGCTTATCTTAAATCTTGAAAAGGGGTAAAATAGGTGCCATTTACAATGAGCTGAAACCACACAGTTCTTGAGTGTTTTTAAATTGTTTTATGTTCAATCAACTTAAAATTGTAAAAACTCTTAAGTTAACTTAATTTGTGTTGGGACGACAGGAAGGGATTGCATGGAACCCAGCATGTTTACAGTGTTCCCACGTAGAGTTAAACAGTGAGTTTAACTGTTTTTAAATCCATTCCACTGATCTCCAGGAGTGGGAGGAGAAATTTTATCATAGCTTAGCTTAAATCACTGAATTGTATTTGCCGTTAGAATGTCGCTATATCTATATACTGTATATATATATATATATATATATATATATATATATATATATATATATATTACCTTTTTTCTTATTTAAAGCTCAACTCTTAAATTTTGTATTAAGTCCGACAAAAACAAATGTTGCTATTTTCTAGATTAATATATCTAAGATGCCAGGATTTTTGCAGTTGTTCCATGGCTACAGCAGGCACAATAACATTACACAGCTGGAAAATAGGTTCGCTTGCACAGGGAGCAAAGTGCTCCACCACCATTTCATAAGAAACACACATTTTCTTTCCATTGCTGTTTACAGGTGTGTGTGAAAGTACCTCAGAGTTTGTCACTGGTGCATGAATGAAATGTCCCTGAATGAAAATGAAAAATGCTGATGAAGTCCAAAAACTAAAAATGAAACTGGAATAAAATGAAATGGATTGATTAACGCCATTGCAGCACCACACTATGTATTGTAAACTAGGATTATAACATGTAATGCAGGAACATTCTAAAAGCAGTTCATTCATTCATTTTCCTTTGGATTAGTCTCAGAGGTCACCTCAGCGGAATGAACTGTCAACTATTCCAACATATGTTCTATGCAGCGGTTGCCCTTCCAGCCGCAAGCCAATACTGGGAAACACCAATACACTCTCTCGTTCACACATATTCATACAGTAGGAAACTGTGATGTAAGGTGAACGCTGGGAAAACATGCAACCTCTACATAGCCGGGACTAAAACTAGCGACCTTCTAGCTGTGATGCAACAGTGCTAACCACTGAGCCACCGTGCAGCCCAAAAGTAACTCATAAACACCTTAATCGTATTATTTCCTTATGTAGCTTTACGGTTTATAATTAGATTTCTGATGTCCATGTAAATGTAGTAAGTTGTTAAAAGTCCTTAAAAATAACACAAAGTGGAGTACAGCAGATTAAATAAAGTGAGGAAAAGCTCAAGTTTTCAAATAGGCCAGATAAATGTGTTAATCATTGACTTTTGGCGCTTAATGTGTGAACAATATTTTCAAAGCTACCGTATTATCTGGCCCAGTTTGACAAGTGTGACAAAGGTCCTGGGATCTCAGCCTACTAAAAGAGGGATAAAAATAAGTTGGGCTTTGTTTCTATTTTTAGTAAATAATTGCCAGTGTTTCCGATACACATCTTTAGTGTTTTGTCCCTTCTCTATCATAGTGAAATTACTGTCTTGATTGTTTTGTTGTTGTTGTTTTGTTATGTTACATTTCAAAAGGAGTGGTTGCATTGTACTTGTTGGAAGATAAAAATAAAAAAAATAACTGAAATATGTTTGCACTGGGCTTCACGGTGGCGCAGTATGTAGCACGATTGCCTCACACCAAGAAGGTGGCTGGTTCAAGCCCCAGTTGGTATTTCTGTGTGAAGTTTGCATGTTCTCCCTGTGTTCGTGTGGGTTTCCTCTAGTGCTCCAGTTTCCACAACAGTACAAAAGTCATGCGCTATAGGTGAATCGCTACATTGGCCATAGTGTATGTGTGTAAAAGAGTGTGTTTGGGTGTTTCCAAGTGTTGGGCCGCAGCTAGAAGGGCATCCGCTGCGTAAAACATATGCTGGATAAGTTGGTGGTTCATTTAACTGTGGCGACCCCTGATTAATAAAGGGACTAAGCTGAAAAGAAATAAATGAATGAATGTGTTTTGCACTATGCCACAAGATTCAACTAGGTAAGTCCATGTGTTTGATCTGTTATTGAAAACATTAATATTCAAATGAGTAGATTATAGAAATACCCAAAAGTAAACCTATAACTAAATAGCTACAGCATAGCTGAGGAACACACAAGTGTTAAAACTAGTAAAGCAGCAAAGTAGAGTTTGTTTTTGTGACAAAGAATTTGAACTATTAGGCCATGTGTTAAACCCAGATTGCCCAGAGACTGTAGGTGACGGGTGGCGTCAAAACTTTGCCTTATGTAATGATTCGCAGCAGATTCTATAATTATTCTCTGGATTTTCAGGGTAAATGCTCATACAATACATACAATGCAGTTGCGTAATCATTATAGGCACCCTTCTGGTAAAACAAGCGCTTCTTTGTTGGTACCCTTCATGAATAGTCAGATTGTTATTTATTCTTTGCAGAACCACACAGCACCCCAAGTGGTATTCCTGTTATAGATTTTCTGCATACAGGATCGTCGTTTTCTAAAATGACGACAGGGGGCACTGTTCTCTCTGTGCTCTCAGTCCAAGTACTAAAGAGTAAACATCAGTTCAGCTGCCAGTGTTGTATTCCCACAGCACATGGGTGGGGATGATTACAATGAAAACATATTGTTGCTCTCAAACACATGACTGGGTCAGTGGATCTTACTGGGTTACTTTGTTGTAGTTTGGTGGTACTTTATGTGCTTGCAATGTCTGTGTGTTGGTTAAAAGATTACAAGTCTTCAAAATGATTCATAAGACATGGGGGGAGGTCCAAATTTTTTTTTTACATCACTTGAAAGGTTGAACAGTTTTGTAATTATTAAAGCAACTAATAGAAAAGCTGTCAAATTATTATTATTTTATAACCTAAATATATGATAATGTTAATTAGCTGTAGTATTAGTGGTACACTCACAAGAAAGGTACAAAGCTGTAACTGGGAATTAACGTGTTCAAAGGACACTTGTGTATGTGTTAGTACCTTAAATACTTACATGAGAAGAACTTTATTTTATAGTTCTGTAAAGGCTTGTACTGCTTGCTGTAAATATTATCATTGTCAATAACCTGGGTAACGACGATAGGTACTTTCCCCAAACCTAGCCCTGAACTTAACCTTAACCCATGTAGTTACTTTGTAAATATTTCTTAATTAGAAACGTATAGTCAGTAGTACTTTACTGTAACTTAAACTGCAGCCCAAAGTTTTATCTTTGGAAAGGGCATCCAAAGTGACCAGCGTTTGTACCTTTTTTCTGAACATGTAGTAGTAGCATTTATTAGATTTGTAAGTTTTAGTCCAGGGGATTTTATAATATCAGTCAAAAGTATAATAGACTTGTTTGTTTGTTTGTTGACTTTATTAATCCCAAAGGGAAATTCACATGTCACAGCAGCTTTCCATGCTACAATTATTTTTAAAAAAATAATAAAATAAGTTACATAGATATAAAAACAATAATAAAATTACATACATACTGCACACCTTAGTTCCAAAAACAACAAGTAGACACCTGTCCATATCTAAAAACTATTACAATTCAGCATAAGTCATCTAGTATGATTTTGGTTATACAATCTGATCACTGTTGGTAAAAATGAACTGTTGGTACAAAATGACTTCCTGTATCTTTCTCTGTGACACCGGGGTTGAATTAATCTTGCACTAAAAGAGCTTGCACACGCTTGTACTGTATGAAAGAGAGGGTGATTATCGTGGTTCATCATACTGACAAATTTGTCCATCATTTGATCATGTGCAATCTCTTCTATAGTGGGTAGTACACAACCCACAACAGAACCTGCCCTTTTCATGAGCTTATTTAATTTGTTTTTATCCTTCAACAGTCCCCCTCCCCAGCAGGTTACAGCATACAGAATCACAGAAGACACCACAGAATCATAAAAACTTTTTAACAGTCCCTGACACACACCAAAGGACCTCAGTCGTCTTAATAAATGAATGCGACTCTGACTCTGACTTAAAGAAAAAGACAACAATAATCCCGCAGTATACCTTGTTCTCATTCTTTCTTGGAGCAAAGAACTAACTTCCCTTCACTGATGATGAAATATGTGTATGTTCACGTTGGAATGGAATGCAATTTAGAAAGCATGTAGGGGTGTATTGGTCAGGTTATCTCTTGAACATGGGGAGATGGAAAGGAAAGGAGTGGCGAGCTTCTCACGCAAGCTGGGTTTGAGGGGAAGGGGGAGGTGCTGCTGGGAGTTTCCTTTTCTGCCAACCTGACAACAGTTACATTTCTTCCAAATGCTCTTGAGTTTGTACAGCTGGCCGTTGAGTTCTTTATTATTCTTTATTTACGACTGGTGCTCGATGCTCAATACAGTTACTCCCGTTAAAGGTCAATAGGTAATGATATGAAAAAATAAATTATTGCAATGAATGTTGTTGCATATTTGTAAAACTAGTCATTTATGAATTAATAAATTCATAAATGACTAATTCATAAATTCAGTTTTCTTCTTTTTGTGAATTTGTGTAAATGCATATAATTGGAAAAAGTGTCTTGTGTAACTCTGCTGGCCCTGTACAGCAGTTTTTTTTTTTTTTTTTTAATTCCTTCTAGGAAATGTTTTTCGTGACACTGGCTGACAGAAAAATGTGCGTGATTAACATCTGCAACCCAAAACACAGACAAATGTCAATCCCTCTTGTTCTTCCTTCCACTCTCCTGTTTCTCAGTCACACATGAGAGAGTTTAAACACAGCCCCTTTTCCTGGAGGAGGAGTTTTGGGCACTCTTTTTCTTTTGGTGCTTGTGTCAGGTCTTCAGCAGACCCAGTTATGCTGAAGGAGGGCTGGCTGTGGGGGCTGGGTTCAGGGCTGCTGCTGCTCTGGCTGAGTGCCGGGCTGAGGCCTGTGCAGGGTGGCCGGGTACTGGCCATGCCTGTTGAAGGCAGTCACTGGCTTAGCATGAAGATACTGGCCACAGAACTGGCCCGAAGAGGTCATGACGTCCTGGTCCTGGTGCCTGAGACCAACATCTTGATCCAGAGTTCAGAGCTCTTCCGTACCGAGACCTTCCCGGTAAAGATGTCCAAGGAGCAACTGTCCAGCAGTTTGAAAGGGTTTCAGCAGGGAGTCTTCACTCGTAGCCCTGCGCTTATGGATATCTTCATACAACTGGAGCGGCTGTTGAACTTCACGGGATCGCAGGTGGAAGGATGTGAATCGCTGCTTTACAATGAACCTTTGATGCGGAAGCTGAAGGAGCAGAACTTTGAGTTGGTGCTCACTGACCCATTCCTTCCCTGTGGACCTATTATCGCTGCAGCACTCGGGGTCCCTGCGGTCTACTTCCTTCGAGGGATGCCTTGCGGAATTGACTTGTTGGCTTCACAGTGTCCTTCCCCTGCATCATATGTACCTCGGTTTCATTCTGGCACCTCCGACAAAATGAACTTTGTGGAGCGCATTCGCAATTTCTTCATGAGTGGCTTCGAACTGGTTTTGTGTAAAGTCATGTACGCCAGCTTTGATGAGCTTGCTGCAAGATACTTGGATGAAGATGTGACGTACAGGGAGATCATTGGCCGTGGAGCTCTTTGGTTGCATAGATATGATTTTACATTTGAGTATCCCAGGCCTATCATGCCAAACATGGTCTTCATTGGGGGCATCAATTGTCAGAAGAGTGCTGAAATTTCTGCAGTAAGTCACCAGAGTTTCTTCTGGACCTGTGTTTTGAATTTGGTCACGGTCCACATTAACTTCATCATTCATTCATTTTGTTTTCAGCTTAGTCCTTTCATTAATCTGTGGTTAACCCAGGGGCGCCGCTAAGATGGGGAAAGTTAGGATGATTCTAAGGGCCCATGCACTCTAGGGGGCCCACAGAGATCTGCTTTATAATTAATAACAGTATTATAATGTAATATAAATTATAAATGTATCTCTAAATTACAAGTAAAACAATTTATTAGAAATAAATATTTTAAATACGGCTTATATCTGCCCCTCGTGTCTGTCACTGTCAAATTGCAGTCAAGTAGCGGGAAGAGAGTTGATGCTTTGTTGAGTGCGATCGTCAGGTAAACTGTCAAAGCAGCGATGTCCTCGAGGTGAACATCAGCTTCGTCCCAAATCGCATACTTATGCACTATTCTACGCCATTTAGTAGTATAAATAGTGTAAGTAGTGCATTCACTCAGCATCATTCATGGGTCTCGGCTTATTTATGGGTCTCATTGTAATATAATTTTGTGTCTTATTGGTTTTTGTCACTGTTCCAGTGTATTGCACATTGTATGAGACAATATTGCAGTGCAGTTATTTAAATAGTGACACATTGGTGTTTTGTGTTTAGAAATGTAAAACTTTCAGTGAATATTTGATTACTGTTCCTTTTTTTTTGTACTACATTTACATTTGAACAATAACTCATCTGCTAGCTACAGTCATGGCCGTTCTCTCACTAAATACTGATAAATAGTGGACAAAATCAATAATAAAATGCATACGTCAGTATAACTACATTGCAGACAAAGAGTTTGGAAAGCTAGCTTGGTAGTAGGGGGCCCATCCTCATATTTTTTCATGGGGCCCAATATTGCTAGCTTCGCCCCTGGGTTAACCGCCAAGTTGGAATGAACCGCAAACTTATGTTTTACGCAGTGGATGCCCTTCCATCTGCAACCCAACACCGGGAAACACCCATACACACTTACATTCACACACATACACTGCGGCCAATTTAGCTTCTTCAATTCTTCTGTAGCGCATGTCTTTGGACTGTGGGGGAACCGGAGCACCCAGAGGAAACCCACACGAAAACGAGGAGAACATGCAAACACACAGAAATGCCAACTTTATCAATGCATTGGTAATATATTAAGTTTATTTAGCATGTTCAGTATTGATTGACTACTAGTCATAGACTGTGATTTCCTAAGGAATAAATATGTCACCTTTTTTTAAGGGTTTGATTGGGGTCAATGTTGGTTCTGGGAAAATGGGTTCCGTTTTTGAAGCTTCAAAACTGGTTCTTTGCCCTAACATGCATTATGTTTACCCACATACAAACATAACCCACGGAAATATGATACCCCCTCTCCAGGGCATTGGTAACCTTAGGCAACACGCTGTGTTCAGTGTATTCTTTGGCACGCAACCTCCTTCTTCACTTCGGCTCTGTGCTATTCTTCATGTCAGCCACCCTTCCTTCCGTGAAGACTGAAACAAGAATGCTACATTTATTTATTTTTCCAAACAAGGGTTCTTCACTGAAAAAAATAATCATTCCTGAACTCGCGTGCAAAGCAAAGGTTCAGAAAGAGAATGTACACACAAGTTGAATAATTCCCAAGTTATGCTTGAAGGTACTGCAAGGCCCTAGGGGAATATTTGTGTTACGTTTGTGAAATATACAAAGTACTGCAAAACCTTTTTTTCTGTCACGTAGGAGAAAGCTGTAAAGTGTGAGTTGAGTCATTTTTAACAAGACCATCTTTAGACACGTAGCATATGAAGACACTGGACAAATGTATTATCTTAGCTGCAGTATGGTTTGGTGTTGATTAAGGGATGATGGGCGCTGTGGATGAAATTGTTGGAGTTTATAATGCAATTATCTATGCTACACCCTGCTATATGCAGCTACATCTTCTTGTCAGCCGTGATTTTTATACAGCGCATATCACATGATCAGTTTTCAGCTTTGCCTTACACTTTTTCTTGTGTTTTTGTTTGTTTTTCAGGAGGTGGAGGAATTTGTCAGTGGTTCTGGAGAGCATGGTATTGTGGTGTTCAGTCTGGGTTCTCTGGTGTCCTCCATGCCAAAAGAAAAAGCTGACATCTTCTTCAAGGCTTTCAGTATGATTCCACAGAGGGTAAGAAAGCATTTAAGTTGGTGTTTGATAAACTGCATGCAAGGGGGAAATGGGTATTAGCAGATAATCTAAGTACATTCTAGAAGTTATTCTAAAGGTGTAAAGAAGTCCTTTGAAATACAGACATTTACTAGTGCCAGGCTTATACCTTCTTTACAAACACTGTGGTGCGTGACCTGAGCCTATTCTGTTCAGTGTCCCAGATGTTCGTTCAAGGATTGTAGGATTTATGAGTCTACATTACCCACTTGTTTTCCCAGCATGTTGAAGTGTAAAACTAAGTGGAGGCTGCACGCAGAGCTTTAGCTACACTATAACTGAGGATGAAGTCCAGGAAAACATCTTTTTCTCATTAGAGTCATTGTGCGTTCTGAAAGAAGGATCTGGCACGCTCCAGGATGCTGCATAACTGGAGCAGATAGTATTTCTGTTAAACCAGACACAAGTCCACTGTCACCAAGAGCTTATCCAGTCACTTTATCAAGAGGATCTTTAGCATGACATGAATCATGTACTATACAGTAGTAAAACTCAACTTATCTGTCCGACAAAGTGTAATAAAGTGTTTAAAGATCTAGTCTGGTTAAATATTTCGACTGTAAGTAGAGTTGACTTGAACTGAGAGCTTTATTCATTGGGATAAGATGTTTCTGATAAAAGCTGTCTATTTAATGTCACCTTTTTAGGTTCTATGGAGGTATACGGGCGAGATTCCTGATAAAGTCCCTGAAAATGTCAAACTGATGAAGTGGCTTCCACAGAATGACTTGCTTGGTGAGTTTTTTTTGGCTCAGCTTGCATTTGTTGCATTTTCTTCTATGCAAAGAAACACTTTATGAATATTAAACATACAGCACATTTAACTGGCTAATTTTGTTATTAAATTTAGTCCTTGTTATTTCTGCATAGCAAATTCCACACTCTCAGAAAAAAAGGTACACGATGGTACAAATAATGTTCCTTGAGGAACAGTTTTGTACCTTTGTAAAACTTGTACCTTATATGGTACTGAAAATACCTCTTATGACACTGTTCTGTGCCTTTTATGGTACAACTGAAATGAAGGTATACATATGTTCCCATATAACAGGTACAAAAGTGTTGAACACCTTCATTACAGTATCTATGAAAATAAATATGACTGGAAAGGCAAAGTGATTTTTATGAATAATTTCCATATTAAAACAAGAATCATTTAAAAGTATATGTTTGAAGATACTTATAAACATACATTTTTAGTCCTATAACACAATAATACAAAACAACTGGTAAAACATAAAACTATGAGTATTGTAAACGAAACATTTAAGGCATTTTAATAAATGTTTGGTAAGCATTTTTGACACTGTTAAGGTACAAAGTGTCTTGTCACTGTGGTGGTACCTTTCACAAAGTATACAATATTGTATCTGCAGGTTTTCAAAAACAAAGGTACATTTTGGTTTTCCATGGTACAAATCATGACCCTAAAAGGTACAAATTTGTTTCTTTTCTTAAGGTACAATTCTGTCCCATAAAAAGGTACTGCCCCAGTGCCAAGGGTTTGTACCTTCTTTGGTACAACATTGTACCATTTTTTCTGAGAGTGCACCGATTGGAGAGTTGCAGTTAGTAAAGTGCACGTACTGTAAATAGATCTATAGCAACGCCCACTCCCACTGGGCTCCCAATTATCCAATTTGAATTTGACATTGTTATAATAAGCTAACCAGAACAACATAGAAATGCAGTTTAACAGATACATTGTAAATATCTGTAACAGAGGCCAGCTAGCGAAGTGCTATGCAGATAAACCTTACTCCTACTAGAGGCTTAGATACTAGAGGCCATGGTTTTTAAGCTTGCTTGTTAGTGCAACCCACTCTCATAAAAAGAATCGCCGGTTCGATCCCAGCTCAGAGTGGATTGGGTGCAGTAGGACTGGTGGGTTACAGATGGGAGCTCGTCCTGGATGGGAGTAAGGTTTAGGGGGTGAGTGTAACGGAGGCCGGCTAGCGAATGCTGTGCAGGTAAACTTCACTCCTTTGACCTCTAAGGCCCCGTTTACACTAGTGCATTTTCGTTTTAAAACGCATAAGTTTTGCTACGGTTACGGCATCCATCCACACTACGCTGGAGCATTCGAGCCGCGAAAACGGAGCGTTTTGAAAACGCTGGAGAGGCCGTTTTCATTCTGAAACGCTGCTGCTGCATCTCAGTGTGGATGGGGGAAACGGAGACCTTTGAAAACAGGGGCGTGGCTGCTGGACACAGAAATGGGAGCGTTGGGAGAACCAATGTCCGTTTTAGGCGCTATTGTGCAGTTAAACTCTGCCTTTTTTTACTACAACAGCTGCATATATTCCAAGAGGCAAGCTGCTGTTCGAGCATTCGCTAATCGCTTGCGTTTCAAGCCGCTTAAGCCCCGTTTAGAACACCGGTTTTGGGTTACACCGGGAAGAACCAGCAAGACGCATGCTTCCTGTTTATACTTGAACACGCATGCCCAGAGTGCTCGAATGGTCACGTGATATACATTTCGCTGGAGAAGTGTGGAGGGAGGTATGTTCTGAAACGCTAGTGTGGACGCGGATCGTTTTCATGCTAAAACGCCGTTTTAAAACTAAAACGCACTAGTGTAAAAGGGCCTAAAGGTGCTCTAGAGACATATGCTAGAGGCCATAGTTCAGTGGGTTACATATCCCTGTGGGAAAAAAGGGCAAAATGCTTTTTATATGCGTTGAAAAAGTGGCCAGGCACTAATGAAAGATGTTTGACGTAATCTCAACCCAAACACAAGGGAGGGTGGGACATAGTGTAGCCTTTAAAAAAAAAGCCCCTTAAAAAAAAACTAAATGAGAGTGGTTGAGCTTAAGTGCATCACATGTCCTAAAGGGGGCGGGCATGTCAGATACTAAAGAGCATTTGATTACTCACGATTCGATGAGAAACTGAAGTATGAGGTGACGTGAAAAAAAGTTGATCCATTTAAACATAAGTGACAAACTACAAGTCTTACATGTTTATATCAGTTTTATATCTTCTACATGTGATTTTTGTCACAGTTTTGGAGCACACCAGCTTATAGATATGCTAAAAACTAAAACTACTGATACTAACTCTAATAAACTTTATTTCGATTTCATGGGACCTTTAAGTTTGATGTAGTGCCAAAGAGCAGGTTCAGTTTATTATTAACAGAAGTGCATGAGGAATAATATGAGGGAGTCAATTTATTATTGTAAAATTGGTTTATCCCTAGTTAAGGATCAGCCAACCACAGATTCCAGCAACAACATGGATCATTAAACCGAGAACACAAAGCGGCTTTTGTTAAACAAACTCGGTAAAGTCTATAATTTGTCTGGCATGTCAGGTATGATTGCAGTGATTGGAGAGCAGAGCCCATTCAGACTCATAATGATGGCTAATCCTATTAACTGTGGTTGTATTGGCACTGATGCTGGACCAGTGAACAATCTGGTCAGTTATATAAATACTGGAGAATTTTAATTGAAAAGGGTGTTAGAGCAGTGGTTCACCAGCGGGGGGTGGAGCCCAAAAGGGGTCCTCAGCAAATTAAATTTAAAGGGATAGTTGAGTTTTTTGGTGTTGTTCCAGTGTTCCATGTCTTTCTTTCTTCTGCTCTCATTTATTCATTTGTAGGATTGTTTGACTTGTCTAAACAGACCAATCCGAGACTACTTAATACTTTTCCTTATAATTGCACAAATGCTGTTTCTACATGTCTTGCAAATTTGTGCTGTAATTTAAAACACTAACCCAGACGGTATATTAGTTCAAAACATTTAAAATGTCAATACATCACTTTTTAAACATTTTCAACACACAAAAAATTAGTTGGAGGAAAGATCAAGTCCCCATAATGCATTTCATAATCCTAAATAAACTGAAACACACGTGAATCACAAAATATGGAAATGTTTTCAATTACAGTAAAAAAACTGAGACCACTTCCTCATGAGCCATAAATAAATAATAGAACATTCATAATTTTAAAGGTATTTTATTACAGTTGTTATTTTCAGCAAATAAACGATCTAAATGATTATATTATTATTTACATCTGTGAAGACGTTTTCAGTCATTTCTAAAATAAACCTAAACCTAAATATTTTACTAAAACCTTTTTCTAATTGCACAAATGCCGTTTCTACAGGTCTTCCCAATTTGTGCTGTAATTTACAACACCAACCCAGCCGGTATATCACTTCATTTAAACCATTTAAAATGTCAATAAATCACTTTTTGAAAGTTTTTCAACAGAAAAAAAAAATTGTTAGATGGAAAATAATGTTCACGTTTTCAATCACAGAAAAAAAATTAGACCACTTCCTAATATATAAATGATTTCATTAATAATTTTATGGATATTTTTTACAGCAAATAAATGCTCTACATTATTATATTATTCTTGACATTTTTGAAGAACGTGGGTTTCCTCCGGGTGCTCCGGTTTCCCCCACAGTCCAAAGACATGCGGTACAGGTGAATTGGGTAAGCTAAATTGTCCATAGTGTATGTGTGTGAATGTGTATGTATGGATGTGTTTCCCAGAGATGGGTTGTGGCTGGAAGGGCATCCGCTGCGTAAAACAAATGCCGGATAAGTTGGCGGTTCATTCCGCTATGGCGACCCCGGATTAATAAAGGGACTAAGCCGAAAAGAAAATGAATGAATGCATTTTTGAAGAAGTTTTCAGTAATTTCTAAAATATACCACAACTAAATATTTTACTAAAAAATCCTTTGATAACTGAAATTAACCAAGAGAATACTTTTCCTTATGATTGCACAAATGCTGTTTCTACACGTTTCCAAATTTGTTCTGTAATTTACAACACTAACCCAGACGGTATATCACTTCAAACCATTTAAAATGTTAATAAATCACTTTTTTAACACATCAAATCTTGTTGGAGGAAAGATCAAACTGCCATAATGCTTTTCATAATCCTAAATAATTGGAAACACATGTGAATCAAAATATGGAAGCATTAAATATTCTATATTTTCAATTATAGAAAAAAATGAGTCCACTTTTTATATGCTATAACAAATCATTTTAAAGATTTTTTTTTGGAAGAGTTTTCACCAAATATATTTATCTAAATTATTACATTATTATTTGAAATTATTAAGATGTTAACAGTAATTTCTAAAATAAACGCGATGTTTTACTAAAAGCATGTACTTATTAATAGCAAAGCCACTGATAACTGATAATAGCCAAGTATAAATTGCTCTCTTAGTTTATATAGTCGAGCACAACATTATTAATACCCCTGGCACAGTAATTTCATTCCACAGTAATGCCTTTTGTACATCATCTTATCTTATGGGAGAAGCCTGTGTCATTTCCAAAAAAAAAAAAACGTCCTGGTTGAATAAAAGTAACATTAAATCATCATTTGCCAGGGGTATGAATAGTTTTGGGCTTGACTGTATGTTGAATATCATTGCCAGCCATTTAGTCCTGTCAAAATCAGACTTTACTCCTTGTCATTAAAGGTCACCCCAAAGCAAGAGCCTTCATCACTCACGGTGGGACGCACGGCATCTATGAGGGCATCTGTCATGGTGTTCCCATGGTCATGCTTCCTCTCTTCGGTGACCAGGCTGACAATGTGCACCGTGTGGCGACTCGAGGGGTCGGAGTCATCCTCAGCATCCACGACATCACTGTGGAAACACTGCTCGATGCCCTCAACACCGTTATTAACAACAGCAGGTGAGCGAATGACTGGTTTTATTGGGAAAATTTAATTCTGGAAGTGAACTAATCCTGTCAGTTATTCACCTCATCATCATCATCATCATCATCATTCAAAATGTTTATTTCTTTCATTTTTCACTTGAACAGAAATGGAAAAACATTCCAGGATTTTTCTCCATATAATACAATTTTAAGGTACTCAGTGGTTTGCCACTTAAATGGGCAGCTTGAACAAGCTCTATACCAGTGGTTCTCAATCTTTTTTTTTTCCAAGTACCACCTCAGAAAAAAAATTGTCCCTCCAAGTACCACCATAATAATCAGTATTGAAGTAGCATAGTAGGCCTAATTAAGCAGCTACAGCACTGCACAGTTCAAAAACGAGGCAGATTAATTCTTCTAATTGACAATATTTATTATTGTCAGTAACTTAATAAAAGGTTTAGCCTATTAAAATCAACTTACTGATCACATCGGAGTAATCGTGCGCATCAAAGGGTAAAAAGTGTGTTCATTTTAATTATTCAGCGCAGCTTGTGTACCACAGTTTGAGAACCACTGCTTGAAACAACCCCAGCCCATGAAAAAGTGTCTCGCTTAAAACATTAATATATGGGTTTTTGTATATACGTCCTTAACAAAAACTTGTCCTGCAATAATTTTCTTAAAGGTTATCTTGTTTCTAGTCCAAATATCTAATAGTTCTTAAATCAAGAAGCATTTTCTAGACTATTAAAACATTTTTTCTCAGAAAAAAAAAGCAAGTCAAAATGAAGTTTCTTCTTAAAACTAGCAAAATAATCTGCCAGTTAGGTGAGCAAAATGATCCATAAACAAGTTTAATATCCCACCGTATTCAATTTTTATTTATTTTTTTTTAACTCTACTTAAGATAAAATATTGGTGTTGTGTTGTCCAAATATTAGTGTTCACATGTCTGAAATGCACATTGTGTACAAAAAAATCAAATGCTCTACTAAAAGTTTACAGGAAAAAATGCTCATGAATTCAGAGAAGGTGGTCACTTATTTCAGTTGCTGAAACCATGGCGTATTTTATATTAATCTCACTGTAAAACATTTTGTTCATTAAAGATATTTTATTTGTCTATAAAACACTTCTTGATTTAAGAATGTTTTTAGACAGTGGACTACACTGCAAAAATGCTTTTCTATAATACAAGTTTTTATAAGATATATGTTTTTATCATGCTTCTAGTCCAAATATCTTAAAAAAATAAAATATCAAGTAGTAGTTTTAGATAATTAAAAATAAATAAATAAAAACATGTTTTATGCAGCAGATGCCCTTCCAGCTGCACAAAAATACACTCACATTCACACACATACACTACGGCCAGTTTCGTTTATTCAATTCACCTATATCACGTCTTTGGACTGTGGGGGGAAACCGGAGCACACCGTGTCGTTTTTAAAAATATATATTATACTTTTTTTTTATTAATTTTTTTTTTACATCATTTAAAATAAAAATGATCTGCCAGTGTAGGGTAAGTAAAATAATCTTGCTTTTGGTTTGAAATATGATCACTTAACCCACAAACAGATTATTTTGCTTGTTTAAAAGAAAACCTCACATAATTTTGACATATTTCTCCAGAAATATCTCCTTTTTTTTTAAATCTTGTTTTTAGATATTTGATCTAGAAAAGAGACAAATTCTTCAGGTAAAAAAAATAATAATAATAAAAACATTTTTACAGTGTTTACTAAGTATACATCTTTTTATTTATCTATTTATTTTTGGGAATTTTGCTAGATAAGTTACTCATATTCCTCGTATGGGATCACATAGATTCCTTTAAAGCTGCATTAAAATATGAAATTTTGCTCAAATGTATTTTTTTTTAGTAAAGAAAGAAAGAACTAAACATCTTGGGTGGGTAAGAAATTTATTTAATTTTTTTTATTCCTGAAGTGAACTAATCCTCCCACACCTTTTCTTCCACCCGTTTCCTATTTAAGCTGCATTGATTTTGCCTTCTTTTGCAGCTACAAGCAAAAAATGCAGAAGCTGTCGGCCATACACAATGACCGTCCCATTCAGCCCCTGGATCTTGCAGTGTTCTGGACAGAGTTTGTCATGAGACACAAAGGCGCAGATCACCTGAGACCTGCTGCTCACGAGCTGAACTGGCTTCAGTACCACAGTCTGGATGTGATCGGCCTCCTGCTCCTGATTGTCCTGATTGTGACTCTGGCAATGCTTAAATGCTGTGCGCTCTGCTGGAGACGCTGCTGCAGAAAAACACAGAAGCGGAAGGAAGACTGATCCACTAAAGATAACAGTCTAGTATTGTGTTCTTTCTGTCTAATGTATCATTTCAGATTTACAAGCCAAAGTCATGAAAGCAACTTGACGCCTGACAACTGAGCCAGTAAACTCTCTTAAAGGAAAGTTCACCTAAAAATGAAAATTTGCTGTTCATCCTCAGACCATGCGTAAGATGACTTTATTTCTTCAGCAGGAAACCTCAGAAGAGTTTTAGCTTAAAAGCTGTGGTTTTGGTGATTCAAGAAGAGGCAGCACTTTTAGAGTCAAATAAGCATATACAGGAAAAATTACATTAATAGCAATAGTTTCCTGATGATTTTTTTCTTCATACCAATTCATAATTAGGAACCACAGGTATCCATTTATTTATTTTTTAAATTTAAAGTACATGTAGTCATATTTTATCAATCATAAAAGGACCACAGTGTTAGCTAAACATTTTTAAATGTGCAACTAAAAAAAGTCACTTACATCTTTGGTGGTTCTGTAAATTAACAGTAAATGTTTATTATTATTTTTTTAGCGTCTGAACTGTCCCTTTGAAACTGCAAACAGGACCATGCATTAATATTTTAAAGCAGTTTCAGTTGAGTTTGTATCATTAACCACTGCACTACCTATGATCGTAGTCACAGCGTATTTTTAGCAACCCAGAGTACTACACAAAGTGCTGGAATAATCTCTCTCTCCAAATCAACAGAAATTCTGGATGACATGCAACTTGATCTGGGTGGATGTTGTTTAACATGACACAAACAGAAGTCTGTGAAACTTGAGTATAGGCTGGAAAAAGTTTTTAAACCATTTATTTTTCTTTTCTTCTGGGTTTAATTTTTACATAGTTTTAGATAATTGTTTAATAGTATAGAATTCCAGTGACCTAGTGATCGACAATGAATTCATTTTTTCAGATTTTCTTTGGTTATAGTACTTTCCCGATGTAATTTAGTTTTGAATGAAACTCTCTGTGCTCGTGTATCTTTTCTTTTTTTTCCACACAGACTGAGGAAAAAAAATAAATAAATAAAAAAGTAAAATATCTGCCTTTAGGATTTCATTTTTCTTTTAAGAATATAAAACATTTTCCTATAATCTGTTCTCACACATGGTCCTTACGCCTTTAAAGTTAAAGCATTTTTCAGGTGCTATTTCAAACTTTTCTAGTCAAATTACACATTTCTATACATGTGCATACTTTACCATATTATATTAGATGCTATTTATTGTAGCAGTTATAATTGTCTGCATTCTTCATTTATTAAATGTAAATCTTATTGCATTTTGTCTTCAATCACTTTGCTCAAGGGACATCGGTACGAAAACGTGTGAACTAAGAGCCAGTGATATCGTTCCCCCCGCCCAATATGTTTCAGTACTCACTTCACTCAGGTGTGACCAGTTTCAGTTTTACTAGAGTGTCTGGGAACAAGACATAATATATGGTTTAAAAACGTACAGGCTGCTTTGCTGTTACTAATTTATAATACTTTGTAAACAAAGTAAAATGATCCATCAAAAATGCCTTGATTTCAATTCACATTTTAAACAACTTTATTATTTACTTTGAGCGACCCCTAGTGGAGGGAAATGCATTTTATTCTCTCACAAATATACGAAAAGGCCTATGTTTATGCTATTTTTGTAAACGAGATTACACTACTGATCAAATATATACCCTACATTTGTAGCTTACTGTAAAATAAAGATTAAATCTCCGACATGTTCCCTACCGACAGTGTTCGGCTGTCAAGATCAGTGTAGTTTATCTACTCACCAAAGGAATGTTTATGGCAAACCTGAAGGTTAATTTACGGTTATCACGCGCGAACTCAAAAATGAGCTTGAATTAGTAATGTCAATTTTTTTTTTTGAGCTATCTAAACAAACAAAAAAAGGTAATTATTATGTTAAAATCGTCCAAATCAAATTTACATATTCATTCTTGTTGCCAAAAATAACCGCAGACTGGCTCTATCGGTTATATAGTTTATTGCAAGAAAGACACAAAAGTTTTTGTGCATTTATGTCTCTTTTATTAATAAAAAAAGCTACTCACTTCATGCTGTAAGGAGTGTTTTCAGACTGTTGGCTGTCCACACATTCAGTTCGTTCATATTTTAATCTGTTAATACCACATTCTAACCGACCTTACTATTAATAATGAGGACTCAACAGTGTAAAAAGCAGGTTATGAAGTACAAAATTGTGATTATTTTTTAGATATTTATAATTATAGACAATTATACATATATAAGAACATTTAAAGGGAAAAAAAATATATAGTTTTATTCATATATTAATATGGTAATACACATCTTCCTTGAACTTCAATGACATTATTGTAGTCTAAATGACTATCACTCATGGTCTCCTATGGTAGAAAGCAGATTATGAAGTACAATAATGTTTCTTTTTTAAATATCGATAATTAAACATGTTCTAACCTGCAAAGGAAAAAACTCAATGTAATTATCCTTCAACTGGTTCTGAAAAGTAGACTACTAGACAAAGTCTAAGTAATTGTAATTGCATCACTACTTATTTTAAAATCAATGCCATTAAATGCCTGAATAAGTTAAGCATTCATGGATCATTTAAGAAGATGGTCTAAATAAGGTAGGCCTTTAAAAGTGCATTTATTGATTGGAACTAAATAGTCTATAGTGCTAGTTACAAAACAAATATTTACTGACGCTCCGTATAAACAAATTCAAAATTGTTAGACAATACTTACTGGTTATGTGGTTATAATAGCATAATATATAAAGAGTTTTAGATGTAAGATAGAACATAAGTTGTGTTTAATGAACAGATTAGTACTCATTTACTGTAATATTCATTGTAATGAAAGATTAAGATGCTTCTTCTTTGGCATAGCTCAATGTAGTGTTTTCACGGCAAGTTATCTGTACTTTTCTGCTTAAAGGTAACCAAATATGGTGTGTATGCGTGTGCGTGCGTAAAGCTGCTCTCATTAGTATTTAGGAAGTAATAAACTGGTAATCTTGACTAATGACTTAATGCATTCAGGACAATAGGACTGTGACTGCAAATGAGAACATTTTGTATTAGCTGCCACAAATGAGAAATAAATAGTAATTTATAAACAACAAAACACATGAATAATACAGCATTAATGGCAGTGTGTAGCTATGCTAACAAAGCTATACTTTCCTCTAACAGCAGCAATTTGTTCAGACAAACTTTTTTGACTAGCGCTTGAGAGAAAATAGAAACATATGGAGTGGGTTGGGTTGTGTTGTGTTGCTGACATTAGCCATTATAAGTAGAGTTTTTTCTGTAGTGTATGAGATTGCTGAAGCTGGTAATTGACAGAATTGTGACCCGACACAATTCTGTTTACCTCCTTCATGACATCCAATAAAGGCATCTTTCTGCAAATAAAAGGAAAAAAAACAGAAATAAATGGGATTTCATTATTAGATTTGTATCCGTCTGCAAAAGGAAAACTACAATTGTTTGAACATGCAAACATTTCTTGTTAAATATAATGACTTCAAAGTTAAATGTTAAATAACAATAAACAATAATTGATGGTCTCAATGGATATGTATTAACGACAAACCTAAAGATGGCTTTTATTATGTATATTTTGCAATAGAACATACAAATAATGCTGTTGTGCTCAGCTCAATGTGCTTGTTTTATTTGCATTAGGGCTGTGTGAGACTGAAAAAATATCTAATATCGTTGTTGAGTATTGTGATAATGATATATCTAATGAAAAAATTGCAAATTTTATTAGCTGTTCTTAAATCATTTATTTATGTAATGATAGTAAAGGAAACCGGTAAAATATAACTAATTATAATTCAGCCTAAAAACTGTCAAAGTGCAGACATTTAGCCTTTAAAACACAATGAAAGAGTAAAACCTCAGCAGATATTCTGACACTGTTGCCATTTCCTTTTGTGTCTGACTCCTGCCAAAATATTCATTTTCAGCTCTGGGTTCACCTTTGGGCTGCTCCAACCAATAGCTGAAGAGCAACTACTGAGTGGGTGGGGATAAAGATAGTGAGGCCCAATCTGATTGGTCTGAAACAACCAATGCATAAAATAAATGTAATTTATCACACACATCTTCGATACACATCTATTATCGGGATGATGATCATTTTGCAATTTATTGTGATTTGCATACACATAATCAGCTTTTTAATCAGTTGAGAATTCATGAAGAGCTTATGTATGCTCTGTCACAGGTGATGCATTTCTAACTCGTGTATTAAACTGTAATGGGCAACATCAGACGATGGCGCTCTGATCATTCTGCCCTTTTCATGATAACACTGATAACATCTGTCCACGACGTGTCATACTACACTAGAGTTATTGTGGAAACAGATCCACTTGATTTTTGTGTACTTCAGAGTTTACTCGAGTTTATTCTAACTATTTCTACCAAGTCTAAAAATGCCCTAAAAAACAGCCAGCTTATAAAAGCTTAAACCAAACTTTCAGTTATGTCTAAATCGGAACAAAAATAGAACTGTATGGAAGTAGATGTGAAGCAAAATTAATTAAATTAACCTTTAAAAGTAATAATTCATTGATTTTATTGAACTCTTTTTAGAAATATAATAAGAGTAATATTGCTAAAAAGGGTAACATTTTATTTTGATGTTCTGAAATTGCGGTTTTTAAAATACATATTGCCGCATTCACACGGGGCTTCAGCATCAACGCTTGACGGAGGGCGTGTCTGAAGTTTGGCACTGATGCCCAGTATATATATAGTGATTGGTCATAAAGGACCGGGTGATTTCAGACCGCAATGATGAGTTTATCCTCCATTTTAAAATGTCTCCTC
>CAIGQQ010020246.1:6408838-6425585 GCA_903798035.1 Danio albolineatus | reverse complement strand
AGTTTTTATTTATTGTTATGACTGGAATTGAGGTTAGTTAATCTTTATTTTTTCATGTTGTCTGTTTTTAAGCCAATTTCTTACAGTTTTGTTTATCAAGCAGTTAGTGCTACTGTGTACAGTATGTTTTTAACTAGTGTTGAGTTTAGTTAATCTTAATTTATTTGATGTGGTCTGTCTTAAAGACAATTTTACTACAGTTTTATTCATTAAACTTAATACTCTGTTATTTCATAGTAAAATGTTTTGTTGAACACTTCTTGTGTACTGAATACATTTAGAATGTACATGTAGAACGTAAAGCAAAAAATAAAAATAAATAAATAAAATCGCAATATGATTAGTCTGTCCTTATTGCACAGCCCTAATATATATATATATATATATATATATATATATAT
Organism: Danio albolineatus; assembly: GCA_903798035.1. Lineage (NCBI taxonomy): Eukaryota > Metazoa > Chordata > Actinopteri > Cypriniformes > Danionidae > Danio > Danio albolineatus. Next base: position 6,425,184 of record CAIGQQ010020246.1, on the reverse strand, counting down.
ATATATATATATAGGGAGTATATAGCCACAGTTAAAAATACACAAGATTTGTGGAGTTACTGCATAGTTCAACCCTAATGGAGGGTTGAATTTATCATTTGCACATTTTTAAACCCTAAGAGAGTTTAAAACATTCAGGCACAAGCTATTTTTACCATTTGTAATGTTATTAGTAGATAATTTTATTGAACTATTTAAAAAGTCTTTGCTGTGTTATTTAATTTTATATGATTTTTTTTCTTTACCTAAATATGATTTGATTGCCTTAAAAACATTGTTTATTTCACTTTTATATTTGCTCTATTGCATTTATGCATGCTTGTAATTGGTTTATTACATTTTATGCATGATTTGTTCCTCTACGGAACCATCCAAGTCAATTAAAAATGTATAAATTATTTGCGAATAGAGCTATTTAAGTCATCTGTTTAAATTGTATATATATTGCGATATGTATCACAAAAAATCCAAAATATATCCCAATGCCAGATTTTTCCATTTTTGTACAGCCCTAAAGTATATTTTGAGCCTAGAGACTATTCAGATCTGTATGTGAGACTTTGGATTAATGTTCGTTGCATGGCACATTGACCTCACTCTAAAGAATAGCTCTATTAGCAATATCTTGAACATTATAAACATTTGTTTCATTAGAATGGAAAATTATTTTTAGGTAGTGCGGGAAATAAATGACTTAAACTCAATATAAAGTCTGAACAAAAAAAGCCTTCAACAATCTGCTATCATCTTAGTGACAAGTAAAGATGATCTATGCTAATCAACAACATCCCACTGATCCTTTGTACGTCACTTAAATTCGCCACTTTTCCGTCTTCTCAGCTCACAAATTAGAAGTCTGCTCAACGTCCTCCATCCTCTTCCCCTGGAGGGTCCCGGAAAGTGTGTCTGAATCCAGCAGCTCAACCACATTATACGGGGCGCAGTCCTCCAACCCCAGTTTTCCACACATCCACCCGCAGAATCCCTTTTCCAGGTCTCTCACCGCCAGCCACCACTCTCCAAACACCCAGGAGAGCTGGGAAACAGCAGCGTAAACCCCCATGCAAACACACAACGCCATGATTAGCACCGGGTATAACAGAATGAGCAAGGGACACAATGTGATCTTGTGCAGAAAGCTGCGCTCTTCGTTGTAAACCAGAAAGACGTTGTACCAGGTGAGTGTACCGTAGTAAAATGAGGTGATGAAGGAGAGGACGAAGATGAATGGGGAGCAGGAAAGACTCCAGAGGAGGACATGAGGGCCCTGGCTGAGCCCCAGTGAGCAGGGTTTTTGCCTGGCCTCTGCGACTCCGTCACATTCGGCATCCAGGCGCTCTTTGGAGCGAGCCATATCCCTCAGCTCTTTGTCGGTGAGGGTCATATAGATGTCCACCATTTGGCCTTTCCGCTTTCCTCGCGTGATGGTGCCGGTGAGGGTCACGAAACGGCTGTCAGGGGGGATTTCCTCTTCTTCTGTGGGTGAAAGATAAACATTGATGAGGATATCGCATTAACAGCGTGTTATTGTAAATTTGGCCAAAAGCTCTATGGGAAAAAGGAAATGCAACACTAGAAAAATATTGAGGTATGTAAAGTCCTGGCTAACAGACAATTGAACGTAACATTAAATTTAATTGTACTGACAAATTACTAGTTGATGACATAGGTTGATGGCAAAGTGAACATGCAATATTTAAATTTATGAAATATGTACTCAAAAAATGTCTCTGGTTAAAGTCCCAACTAAACCAGTCAATATTTCTGTGTGGAGTTTGCTCGTTCTCCTTATGCTCGCATGATTTTTCCCTGGGTTCTCCGGTTTCTTCCCACAGTCCAAAAACACACAAAATAAGTAAATTGAACATACCAAATTGGCATCATGGTCAAGCACTTAGCAAACTGTATTTATCTCCTTAGCCATCCCTATATCTGTCATTAGTCAGAAATAAGTTGAAATAAGCTCAAACTCCCCTCTTGCCTTGCTAACGATAAGTTCAGGGCTCTTTTCCAGGACGCCAAAGCTTATTAACAATCATCGGCTAAGTGTGAACTCTTGGAATTTATTTTTGTGATGTTTTCTTATGCATACAATGTTGCTATGGTACTTATAATTTTTTATGCAACCAAAAAATAAAAATGTGCGCACATCTAAGATTCTCAGAGGCAGGTGCTCAATCACAACAAACACAGTGGAAAAAGTAAAAAGAAAACGGCACACCACCACTTTAGCTTTGAATTTTTTTTATTGTAACGTTTTGACCTAACCTGATAAAGACCATGTAGGTTGAAACGTTGTTACAATTTTGAACGTTGTTTTTTGAGAGCTAAAGTGGCAGTGTGCCAATTTTTTCACTTGATAAATGATACTTGATTTACTTGAAAATTTGATAGATCTGACAAATTTTCTCTGAATTCTTTCATGAATTTAAAATACAATGGATAACCATTAACTTTATATTAATTACATAGTTAATCCTAGCTGAAAACTAAGATTTTAGTATTTAATGCATCCTTGCTGAATGAAATTGAAACCATGACCATTAATTAATTTCTTTTGGAACATTATAAAAATCTTTATATATATTCATTCATTTTCTTGTCGGCTTAGTCCCTTTATTAATCCGGGGTCGCCACAGTGGAATCAACCGCCAACTTATCCAGCATATTTTTACGCAGCGGATGCCCTTCCAGCCGCAACCCATCTCTGGGAAACATCCACACACACACATTCACACTCATACACTATACGGACAATTTAGCCTTCCCAATTCACCTATGCCACATGTCTTTGGACTTGTGGGGGAAACCAGAGCACCCGGAGGAAACCCACGCAACCACGGGGAGAACATGCAAACTCCACACAGAAATGCCAACTGACCCAGCTGGGGTTCGAACTAGCGACCTTCTTGCTGTGAGGCGAACGTGCTAACCACTAGGCCACCGTGGCGCCCTTTATATATATATATTTATATATTTATATATCTTTATATAAAACTCAAATTTATTTTTAATTCTAAAAGGCAGAATTTATGGAGGTTTGAAATATAAAATAGTAAAATTTTAAAACAAGAAAAATACATAAATAACTAACCAACAGTAAAAACGATAAAACAAAAATTATATAATAGTACCCTCAAAAATACTTTAGCTGCTTGTTCAAACTAATTATTTAAAATAAGTTGCAACAACACAATATTTATGGGTTTTTTTATGCTCATTCCTTTAAACTTGTAAAAACGATTGTTAACTTAATCAATTTATGTTGTGTGTGGAACCAAGCATTTTTTACAGTCTATATATAATGTGCAGACAATTACTCATGCTATAAATCTATGATTAGAACTTAGATCACACATGATATGAAGCTGGTACCATCATCATCACCAGTGTCATCCACTACCACAGTAAAAACAAACAAATGACGAATTTCTCTGTACACATACACAAACAGCCCCGTCACCTTCGTCAAATGGAGAACTACAGGCTCCATCCACATCCGCCGATGTGCCCTCTCCAGCATCCTCATCCTCCAGGTCGGAGCGATAGATGATCTCTTTCTTTTTCTTCTTCTTCTTTCTCCGAGTGCTGGTTCCCTCCCCATCTGCTGACCTGTGAAGTGTGTTCATCGGGGTCTCCGTCTCAATCCCTCCATCCAGCTCCACACCACCGATGTCTCCTGAGGGCCCTTCACTCATGTTGACTATGAAGGTATGATGATGTCAGTATGCAGCTGGAAACACCTGCTTTGATTATCAATGAATCACAAAAAAAAAAGATATTTGCGTTTAGTATGAGAAGCAAAATCACAACAGAATTATATGTTATTAGCACTTTAGTCCCTGGCATTGTTTACGTCGCGTCACACCCCACGCTTACTATTTGCGTGTGATTTGCACAATGCTGATGTGATGACACAGTTCTTACCTTCAAGAAATTCCCTGATCAATGCATGCAGGCGTGGTTCGGTGAAATCCGTCCGGTTTATCATTTACAAGTCTTCACCACGTGTAACATTGTGGCGGTGGGTTTATTTTTTTCGGACACACCGAGGAGGACAGCGCATCCCCCTCGCGCCGCTAATGCCTGTCTCTAGCCAATCAGAGGCTCGCGCGCTGCTCTCACTGCGCATGCCCACGTTGCGCGGAGCTCTGCCTGGCAACCGGCGCTCTGCAGGGAGCCTTAATTTTTAACGAGTTCCGATGAAGATGCCAAGAGAAGAAAATTAATCAATCATTCATTCCCCTTGACAACGAAAGGTAATTCGTTTTAAATTATTATTACTGTATGCTGAAACCTCAGGAAAACCCAAAACCACCACGCTAAAATGCTTGACTAACTCTCATTCATAATTTCACCGCGTTAAAGGGATAGTTCACCTAAAATATTACTATGTAATCTATATTTATTCTTCCTCGAGTGGTTACAAACATTTATGAGTTTCTTTCATCTGTTGAACACAAAAGAAGATATTTTGAAGAATGTTGTAAGTCTCTTACAATTGACTTGCTTAGAAAATAAACAAACAAATAGAAGTCAAGTAAAGGTAAGTTTCCAACATTTTTTCAAAATGTCTTATGTGTGCAACAGAAGAAAGAAACTCAAAGGTTTGAAACAAGAATGAGTAAATGACAGAATTTATCATTTTTGTAGCTAACTATTCCTTTATTCCAGAACAACTTTTTAAAGTTATAAATAAAGATATTTGGAGTATGTTTTACAAGAAAATACTTTATCATTTAGAATCTCATAATGACCATTTCTAAAGAAATATGCTGTTACTATCTCCCCCTTCACTACAGTCACAAGCATATTTCAGGCAAAATGTTTTCTTGAAAATATTCCAATGAAGTCATATTTTCTATGTCATAAATATAAGTTTTTGTGACTTTTTTTTTTGTTTCCCAAATGTTTCGTTGGAATTTCTAAAAAAAATTCTAAATATTATTGTTATGCATCTTCCTCATTTCATTACTACAGTAGTAACAGTAAATTTATATTTAATGAAGTGTCTAAAACACCGTTAAAAGACACGCATGATTTCTGTATAAATATATTATATATTTATTTTATTTTATTATTTATTTTATATATATATTTTATTTATACTTTATTGTAAACAGTTCACACAAATTAGTTACTTTTTACCGTAGTTTAGATATATTTTTATACATTACCTTATTTTAACCATTTTTATTATTCATTATGAACTAATTTACATTTATTCATTTGTTTTGATGCAAGTTTTATTTTATTATTAAATCATATGTTTGTATTATTTTATAATTACAGTGGTCCCTCGCTATAACATGGTTCTCGTCACATATTCCTGCCATTACGGATTAAATAAATAAAGATCATATGGTTTTGATCTTTAGTCTGATTTTATAACCTATTTTTCTATGAAGGTTTGATCTTTGAGAGTGTTTCAACAAGAGAGAAAAGTGTGAAAATGTTAATGCCTGTCTGTGAAAAAGAAAAAAAGTGTACAAAGCATTGGTCTCAAACTCAATTCCTGGAGGGCCGCAGCTCTGCACAGTTTTGCTCCAACCCTTATCAAGCTGATCCAAATAATCAAATTAAGAGTTCAAAAGAGTCTCCAACACCTTAACTAGTTGCACCAGTTGTGTTTGATTAGGGTTGAAGCAAAACTGCGCAGAGCTCCAGCCCTCCCAGAATTGAGTTTGAGACCCATGATATAAAGCGTGTAGTGCGGGGTTTTACAGTCTTGAAACATCTATAATATTTGTAAAAAATAAAGCTGACAACTTCACGGATTTCACCTGTTTTGGGTTATATTTTTGAACGCAACTCCCACAGACAATGAGGGACCACTTTATTGGGTTGTTTTAATCCAATTTACCTTCATAATGACATTTCATTATGTATCTTACAATATCTATTTATTTTTAATCTTATTTTTTATATTATTAAATTTGATAATTGTTTCTTTTTTTTTAAAGCCTTTTGTTTAAACATTTCCCCTAAAACATGTTGTCAAACCTATGATGATTTGTTAGTGTTTTCTATATGTTTCCTTAACTTGCAGGGTGCTTCTGTATTTGCATGTGTTGTGAGAATTTGTTGTGTTTCATTTTAGCATGCGTTAATTCACAGCATTTTTGAGCTCTCTCAGCCACCGTAGTTTATTGGCCTATAAATAAATAATGACGTTTGGCATATTATTATTTAAAAAAGCAATTTTTTCAAATGAAAAAGACTCAGAAAACTAATGCATTTGTTTAAAAGTTGTCACAACAGAAATTGTATATATTTTTAAAATACATTACATATTTGTAATCTTTCAATGATGGCTGATAAAGGTTATTCTTAGAAATATTAATCACAATTATTATATTCACAATACCATATTATTACACATATTTACACAGTTCCTGAAGAACTATTAGAGTTCAATTATGCAATGAAAAAATTCAGTGAGATTCACTCCAAAGGCCACAGGCGAGACGTGTTACAATTCCTAGTAAAAGCATTAGTCTTCCACCCACACTGATGAAGAGCAGCTGTTTTGACAGTCCAGACTCGTTTTCCTTGGATTCACAGCTTGGATTTGGTCTTGTCCATGATTTCTCTCAGTACGTCTGTATTTTCTCCCTCTGGAGCTTCAGGCCAGGCGTCGTGTTCTGGTCAGAGAGTCAAAAAGAAAATGAAAGTGTCTGAATCCTTAAACAGGATGAGTCAACATCCGCTTTTGAAGCCACAAATATGCCCTGTATTTATTTGTAGATGATCTGGATGATAATGGGTACCTGGGATTTCCCAGATGGAGTGGTAAAGGCTCTGTCCCGCATCCACCTTCAGGGTTGCTCCAGTAATATAGTTGGCAGCCGGAGACAGCAGGAAACACACAGCCGGAGATATCTGATACAATTAGTGAAATATAGAGTTGTCAGACTAGAGATTTAGTTTTAAAATCTTAGATAATTTAAACAGTAATTTGCATTTATATTTAGTCATTTAGACGATGTTTTTGCTTAAAGTGACAGAGAAACGAGGAGGCATTTAATGATTCAACAGGAACTTCCACTTAACGTTTTCCCGCTTGTATCGCCACACAAGAATTAGTCATTTATCTGATGAAAGATAGAGTAAAGACACCAGTAATGTTTTGAAATAGCATTACAGCATCTGTTTTTTATTTAAACATATTTTTAAAGTATAGTTTTTCTTATGAAAAACCTGAATTCTCAGCTTTAATGTCACATGACCCTGTAGAAATAATAATAATATACTGATTTAGTGCCAGGGTTTTTAGTTAACTAAAACTACAATGCTTTTTGTTGCTTAAAATTTTTTTTAATAAAAAACAACAACTGTAATATTTATTGTTTTACTTAAGATATTTTGAGAAAATATTCCTCATTGTCATTTCATTTAAAGCTAAAATAACTCAAACTAAACTTATTAAAACAATATAGACATAACATTTTTTTAATTTACTAAAACACACAAAAAATAACCAAATCTTTAACCAAAATTAAAAATGAAAACCTAAAATCTAAAAATAAACTAATTTCAACTTAACAACTTAAAAAAGGCATTGATAATCCTAAAAAGTCAATAATAATCGATGATGTAAAAAGTTTTAATATATATGAGCAATTCCATGCAAATTTCAACCTTGCCATAAAAAATTAAAGTTGTCACCAAAATAGCGAAACCCTTTGAATTCAGTGTGTATTCTTGTATTTTATAATAGTGTAGAAATACTTAAAAATGTCTTGGTCAGTGTTTTCAAACAATTATGTTTCATTTACCAAAGTCACACAAGTGGCAATTTCACATCTGTCACATCCATAACGGAAAAGTGTCACATCCATAACGACACTTTTTTCCCATAAAGGCAAAAAAAGTCAAATAAAATAAAATCAATCATGTTTGTTCTATAGAGAGCCGACTCTTATCCTTTAGATTAGCATTATTTCTTTTGGCTTATGCAGTTTAATTCACAGAATTAAATCTACAAAGTATGTTGTTTGCTGCAAACTCCCAGACTTTTTTTGTCACTTCCATAATGCATGTTTATGTTTCTTATTTAAAGTATAAAAATTGTTTACAGATTAATTGAATTTCTTATGCCGTAATTCTGTGTATAGTCGTTTTGGAAAAAATAAATAGATGCTTCAATATAGTGTTAACACATACCTTTTCTGTGTGTTTATGTTTTGAGTTTTTGCGTTTATGTTTTGAGTTTTATAGTATTTTTTGTATTTTTTTCTCCACAATATTATTGTTTTACATTTCACTAAATAAACGAAGCCTTGGCAAGAGTTAGACACCAAAAAGTTAGTTAGTTAGACAGACAGACAGATAGATTTTTTCAAACATTTTAACTAATACCTCCTCAGGAACACCAAGTCTTTTAGCAGGACTGAATGGCACTGACATCTTAAACAAAGTGGGCCCATATTCCTTGTAGTTTTCCATTGCCGTTTTGGAGATAATTGTTCCCTACATTCATGAAACACAAAACACATGTACACACACACTGTTTTGTGGTAATAGACAAATCAAGTTCATTTTTACAATTTTCTTTGATATTTAGTAAAAATATATAAATAAATTAAGGGGGGGGGGTGCTTATAATACTATGGAGACATTTTCAGTCAAGGTAATGTTGTCCACATTTAATTTGATTATATTTACATTTTGTGGATTTATCCAAATCAATATGCAAATGCAGAATTTAATCCAAACAGAATTCAGCAGCCTTTTTCAATGTCTCTATTCAAACAGGTCTATCCTAATATACAAACATAATATATATAATATTACTTGATAGCTTCCAATGTAACACATACCGGCGCCACAGAGTTGATGCGGACACCACTGTGAGCCCACTCTATGGCCAGGCTCTTGGTCAGGTTGTCCACCGCTGCTCGAGCTGCTCCTGTGTGCCTGGCATTAATAAAAACAGCTTAAACTGAGCTTTGAATAAAAGCTTATTGTTTCATTGTGAGATAATGCAAGTTTAACCCGCCATAAATAAAACAGAATACACAGTATGTTTATTTTAATTTTGCAGAGGTCAACTCACGCCATTCCGGGAAAGCCCTTCCACATGTCAGCAATGATGTTCACTATTACACCTCCATGATCCTTCATCCAGGCATTGTATGCTATCGGTTAACAGCAAAAGAAAGTAGCCTTTCAATTTATACACAAAGTTGACAACATAAGGGGTTAGAAATAAGAACAAACACATATCGTCAAAACACATAACAGAGTGCTAAACTACATGACAAGCACAGGGGTGTGCGATTAACAACATTTTGGGAAAATGGAGGTTTTAAGCAAATTAGGGCTCTGGTTTAAGATGATGTATATCAGTGGTTCTCAAACTGTGGTACGTGTACCAGTAGTGGTACGCAAGATTACTTCTAGTGGTACGCGGAGGAATCGCTGAATAATTAAAGTTAAAAAATGAACACACTTTTAACCCTTTGATGTGTACGATAACACAGATGTGATCAGTGATGTTATTAGACTAAATCTTTCATTTTATTTTCAATTTTCTAATGTTTGTTATGTATTCTTTCATTTAAAGCTATTTTTCTCCCTGTATTTGTAACGGTTGTTGGGGGCATATCCCGTATTTTTACATCCCAATGTTGACAGGTAATGTTTAATCACCTGCCTTTCTGACACACAAAGCCTACTTTAATGCGCAGTAAGCAGATCTAATTTCTAATTTCTCTGTTCAAACTATTTAGAATGTTTAAAGTGGCTAATAAATAATAATAATAATAATACATATTCATAATAATAAGAATTAATCCGCGATGTTTTTGAACTGCGCAGAGCTGTAGCTGCTTAATTATTCCTACTATGCTACTGTATGTCAATACTGGTCATTAAGGTGGTACTTGGAGAAGCAATTTTTTTTTGAGGTGGTACTTGGTAAAAAAAGGACCACTGATGTATAATGTGGGGATAGTAAGTAAAAGTCTATTGTTTCATATACTCTATTGTTTATTTTGTGCTGTTGCAAAATACATTGTTTATGGTAATACCTTTTCATTATGTGAACTTAACTTAAAGGAATTTGCAATCTTAAAATTACAATGTTTAAATTTAAAATCTCAAACAGAATTTGAGATGGCATATTGTGATGTGAGAAGTCTCTTAAATGTAACCATTATATCGACTGCTTTCCTAACATGTATTGTAGGATCATTTACTGTATTTTATTAATCATGCATTCAATGCTTTTGTACTGTCAAGCTAATGTTATAGGATAGATTTCACACACCCCTAGTGTTGTGTGTTATGCACCTTTATGCCGAACCTTCTCTGCAGCATAAGAACGTTCCGTTGAGGTTGGTGTCAATCACAGCCTTCCAGCCTTTTGCACTCATCATGTTTGCCGGACTGGAAAACTGCCCACCTCCATTATTCACCAAAAAGTCAATCCTCCCATGAAGCTTCAGGGTGGAGACCATCAGGTTCTTCACCTGTCATAAACCAGAGCTAAATTTTACGTTGCTTCTGCAGATTCTCACACAGAAAATATGAACCTACAGATATAGAGGGAAAAAAATTCTGGATCTGAATTTGCCTGATTTTTTTGCCTGGATCTGAATTTTGCGAGACACCAATTGTCCAAAAGAGAAAAGTTAAAATGTTTTCATTTGTTATTCTACCATTCTTAACTCTTGTGTTGCCTAAAAATGACAATAAACATGCCTGAAAACATGGCATTTTTTGTTACTTAATGCAAAAAAGCACATTTTTATTTTAAATTAGGAAGAAAATGTCATTGGTACTTCACAGAATAAATAAAACCGTATTCAAACACAAACTATGAATAATACATTTTCAAGATATTTGAATTATATACTCATTTACTTAAAAAAGGAATTATATACATTTTTATTTATAAATGATATTTTATTAGTGCTGGGCAAAGATTAATCACACCCAAAATAAAAGTTAGTTTTGACATAAGATATGTGTGTGTATTATATATATATTTATTATGTATACATAAAACACACACACATACATAAACACAAAAGATAGATACCGGTATTTACATTTATATAATATTTGTATCCTATACATATATATTTTATGTCTAAATATAAATAAACATTTTCTCAAATACACTCAGCCGTACGTGTATTTGTATACATAATAAATATACACAGTGCACACATATATAATGTAAAAACAACAACAACAAAAAACATTTATTTTGGATGCCATTAATGATTCATCTTTGCCCAGCACTGTATTTTATCTATTCTCATATTTTTCCCTATAAATGTGTACTGCTATTATCAAGAGAACAGGAAATTGCTACTTGAGAAAACCCAAATTTGCTCTAAATGCCTTCTTAAACGAACATACGTTGAAAAATTCTGGCAGTGTATTAGCAGAAGTGTACGTGCAGATTTATGAGACTGTGACCTCATCTTCATTGCGGATGTTGCACTCTATAGGGGTCACTTTAGCTGGACTGGATGGAGGGATTTTCAGTGTCAGCTCTTCCGCTGCTGACTTCAGACGCTCCAGCTTCCTGGAAGATATGACCACGCTGCATCCTACAACGCAGGCCATGTTTAAAAGCATTGAGGTAAAGTTGGTTTAATACTCACTCATTCAGACTTTCTCCTTAATAATGTACATTCAGAAAAGAATTTGTTGCAAATTCTGTATTGTGAAATTATACAAGCAGCAAATGACTATCAAAGTACAGCATTGTTCACAGTCAAATAAAGAGTGCTAACGTTTTGTTACCGCGGTAAAGTTAGTTTGATGTTTGACATTCATTAATTGGTGCCAGTTTATTCATTTAAGTGTGTACAGTGTATCCGATATATTGAAAATATGAATTCATTACTGTATATAAAATCAACAAAAACATAACTGTAAAAAACAAAGCTTGTGCATCATAGAGAATAATATTTAGACAATTTTAAAGTTGATTTGAATGTTTTATCTCAAATGGTGTCATAGTTTAATTGACTTTTACCATTTTTACATGAAAAGTGCTTTTAAAATTATTATAAAATTAGTAGAGGGCTAATTCCAAAAAATAGAGTCTTGTGCAATAACCAGGATGTTTTTCTGAACATTTTGGACCTGGTTTTATGGCAGAATGTTATATGGTTGAATTTGTTAATTCATTCGAATGGTTAATTTTTTTAATCGTGAAATTAAGCCTTGTGCAACATAAAGGGCACATATTTATGTCTATCTGACATATTTCTGGCGCAAACTATAACAGGAGCAAAGAATATAACTGGTTTGAAACCAAATGTCTAATGAATGTCAAACGTCAAACTAACTTTACCACGGTGATTTACCACCAAATATTCAAAGTACCATGGTAAACAATTTAAGGAGCATGTCACAAGTGGTCACTGAACAAATGTCCGAATATAACACAAACTTTACCTCAAGCGGTGTGAAGCATTTCAGCTACTGAAATATATAGAAATACATCACGACACCTTTTTTGTGAGGAGCAGCTTCTGCTACAAAAGCCAAGCAGTGCCATCTACAGGACATACAAGGTATTGCATGCTGTGTCATTTTCCTCTAACTCTCCATAAACTGTCAAAATCAACAGAAATTCACTTACTTTGAATGCGCTTACTTTACATGAACCAAATCTGATACAACTACAGATAAAAATAAATACAAAATCCCCTCAATGGAAAGTAAAGTGGAAAAACTTATACAACACAAAAACTAGCCCTTATTTAACTAGACCACTTCTCTTTTTAAGGCAATTGCAGAAAACCTACACCTACGCATTTGCACATTCAGACTTTCTCCTTTATAATATACTTTCAGAAAAGTATTATTTGCAAATTCTAAATCGTAAAAATATATTAGCAGCTAATGACTATCAAAGGTCAACGTTGTTCACAGTCAAAGTGTTAATGTTGTTTTGAAGTTATGCTTACATGTGATTTCAAGCCGAATATTCAAAGTACCAGAGTAAACAACATAGGCAGTAAGTCATAAGTTGCCACTGAATGAATGTGCAAGTATTAAACAAACTTTACCTTGATAAGAAACAATGTGCTTCCATTATTCAATATCATTTTTATGAAGAGAAATATACCTACTTCAACTCCCTGATTACACACATTTAATTCATTCATTCATTCATTTTCTTTTCGGCTTAGTCCCTTTATTAATCTGGGGTCGCCACAGCGGAATGAACCGCCAACTTATCCGGCATTTGTTTTACGCAGCGGATGCCCTTCCAGCCACAACCCATCTCTGGGAAACACATCCATACATACACATTCACACACATACACTATGGACAATTTAGCTTACCCAATTCACCTGTACCGCATGTCTTTGGACTGTGGGGGAAACCGGAGCACCCGGAGGAAACCCACGCAACCACGGGGAGAACATGCAAACTCCGCACAGAAATGCCAACTGGCCCAGCCGGGGATCGAACCAGCGACCTTCTTGCTGTGAGGCGAACGTGCTACACACATTTAATTCTACAAGAAAAAAAAAGTTGTTTGCTGTATTTATTGTAATATGGGATAACCAAAAAGAGATAAGTAGATACCTTACAGAAAAGTATTCTTTGCAAATTCTAAATAGTGAAATTATCCAAGCGGTCAATGACTATCAAAGTACAGCATTGTTCACAGTCAAATAAATAGTGCTGTTGTTTTCAAGTCACACTTACATCTGATTTCAGACCGAATATTCAAAGTACCACAGTAAAAAAATAAAAGCAGCATGTCACAAATTATCACTGAACAAATGTCCAAATATAAAACCAACTTTTCCTCAAGTGTGTACGGGGATCTCTAAACTTATGAGAGTTTTATAAATATTAATCAATTCCCTGTCCCTTTAATATGGAATTAAAGTCAATTAAAAAGGCAATACCTAGTGGATTACTATGTCTGATGAAGCAGCTCTTAGTTATGAGGTAGTTTCCAAACAATTGTCACAGTTATGCCAAGGAGGAAAATATATTCTTAGTGTAGAATGCAATAATAAGTTCATTTGTCAATTGTCCCAGTCACAAAACTCAATTACTCGTAGATGAAGTTTTTTTTTGGAGGGGTTTTGTAATTGTGAACATTCAATGGAGGAAAACGTGGTTATTGCCATATAAATTTTGTATTGCTATCAAAATAAAAGAGCACTTTAAAATTTTGCACAATACCCATGTAATGCATTCTTATCCAAATATTGTGATGTTACTGATATTTGCACCTTTTGTAAGAATGAGTGTGGAGACATTCACCACATGTTATTTTCATGCAATGTATCATCAATGTTTTGGAATGAATTAAGTTCATATTGCTTTTCCAAGGTTAATATGAGTGATAATTTTCACCTTAAGGATGTTATTTGTTATTGTGAATGTGAAAACCAAAGCAAGTCGGTAGAAGCCACAGTGAACTTTCTTATACTTGCTGGGAAATTTTACTTTCACAAACAGAGGTTCCTTACAAAAAAAATCCAATTCTAACAGACTTCTTATATGAAATAGAACATTTAATTAAATCACTTAGATTAATTGATAATAAGAAATGTGCTTCTTTCTTGAGTAAATATGATGAGATCTTTCACGCTACTTTATTTATTTATCTTTTTTTAATCTTTTTTTAAATTGCATTTGTAGTATTATTTTCATGTTTTTTTTTGCTCTTTATCCTGTGTATCTAATGTGAATATTGAGTAAAAGAACTGTTTTTCAAGTTGTCAAGTTGTATTCCAAGTTATATTATACAGTTTCTTAGAAAAAAAAAGGAATATGTGCAATAATGTAAATGTCATTCTACTGTTTCAGCCATTTCTTTTATCCTTTTACACCTGCTGTGTGAAAGAGTTAATTTGACAGATGAATATGATTAAATTCTTTTATTTTAGTCCATTTTTATAGATTAGTGATTGCTGTGTCGCTCAATATCTGGACTAAAGTTCACGGCTGTGCAAGTCCTGATCAAAAGACAAGGTCAAAACCATCGTTAAAACTCATGGTAAACGCATACCTAATTGTAGAAGCTCAGAAGTGATGGCTTTTCCAATTCCAGTCCCGCCACCCGTCACGACTGCGACTTTGTGATTGAAAAGACCTGCTTTAAAAACACTGGACGCTGCCATGTTGTCTACGACTGTGAAGCAACAAGAGGAAAATATTTTAAGGTAAAAGTCTTTTTCCGGTCACGTCAAATTAACTTCCTGTTTTTTTACACACGTTAAATTTCGCCTGGAAACATTTGAGCAACGAAAAATTAAAAGTATATACTACTACTACTACTAATAATAATAATACACCTATTTAAATTTTTTTTTACAATTTATGAAAAACGTAAGTCTATTAATTACTCATACACCCACACTCTCCTCATAACGTATACTCCCCATAATCACTGCACTATTTAATATTTGCACATTTAAAATGGTACATATTCATTGCACTTTGTTGCACTAATTCATCTTGAATTGTACATGTCCACTGTACATATACATTTGTAATTATATTCATATCTATCTGCATTCTTATGATTATTAATAGCAACCTATACATATATTCATCTATTGTAAACCTCTGTTCATAGTTAATACAATCCGTATATAATGTTTTTAGCACATCCATCTGTAAATATCACCATAGTTTTCTATAATTGCACTTTATAAATTATACCAATATCCTGCACTTGCTGCAGTGCATTTCGTTGCCTTGTACACGTACATGTGTAATGACAATAAACTTGAATCTAATCTAATCTGATCTAATCTAATCTAATTAAAAACACAAAAGACATTTCAGTATGCAAAACCATGTGATTTTATTTTACAGTATGTACAGTGAAGCAGAAGAAAATAATTATGTACTTGGGTTAATCAATCTTTTCAATCACAGACAATAAACGAAATGTTTTCCTTTCTTATGATGGAAATTCATCGAAAGGTCTAAAAGAGATATAATGCCATCACGATCATGTGAATAGTGTGTACATCATCTAAATTACACACAAGCACAACTGGATTGCCATAAGCCTGTGAGTATTACTGTTCGATTTATTTCAAATGATGCAAAACATCCTCATGATTTATTGCTTATTAGGGTTAAACATGTAAACACATTTACAAAAAATACATGTGCATATAACTATATACGTTATTATCTGCATGGTTTTAAACATACAATTACATATACACATCAACATTTTAATAACAATGTGCAAATTCTGAAGTGAGTGCATACCACAGAGTTAAAAACAATTACGAGGGCCTTTGAATTAAAAGTTGCTCATTAAAAACACCATTTGGCTTTATATATATATATATATATATATATATATATATATATATATATATAT
>CAIGQQ010020246.1:6391202-6408828 GCA_903798035.1 Danio albolineatus | reverse complement strand
TATATATATATATATATATATATATATATATATATATATATATATATATATATATATATAATTAGGCTGTACAAATAAAAACAAACAAAAATATAAAAGATGTTAAGAAGGCAAGTCTCGGAAAAATGGGCACTTCAGCTTTGTGATTCCTAAAGCTATTGCATATAACAGAAATTATCCGGCCCTAGAGGTCATTTTAAGTAGTACCAGCATCTCACAGTCCTTTACAACAGCTGAACGCTGCCACAAACCTGTACAATATATAGATGTGCTGAAATCTACACAACTGATACAAAGAGCACAACTTAACAATACTATGTCTGTATGTACATGAATTAAATACGTGTCTTCAAGCACTTGTGTGATTAGCGTCAGTGAGAGTAGTGGACAAAACAGAAAAAAAGTTGAACAAAAACCAAAGGAGAATAATCTAAAAGGCTAAACAAAAGCAAATAAATCGAAAGCAAAGCACAAAAATGTACACAAAACAAAACAAACAAAAAGGCAAAATGAAGCAAAGCAAAACCAAAATAAAACAAAGAGAAAAAAGCAATGTTAAATCAAATCAAAAAGCAAGCAAAAACAATGGAAGCAACAGAGATTAAAGCATACAAAAAATGCAAAACAGAAAGAAAAACAGCAAACTAAAATAAAACAAAAAGCTAAACAAAAGTAAATGAAACAGCAAAGAATGAAAAGTAAAGGAAAACAAAATACAGCAACCAAAACAAAAACAAGGCAAAATCAAAATAAAACAAAGAAATAAAGCAATGTAAAATCAAATCAAAAAGCAAGGAAAAACAAATAAATTAGGCAATTATTAATTATATAAAAATAATGCAAAACAGAAAGAAAAACAGAGCAAAGTAAAATAAAACAAAAAGTGAAGCAAAGCACACGAAACAGAAATCAAACAAACCTCGTCCCAAAAAAAAAGAAATTTAATATTAAAATATGGATGTGATGTGAGTTTCAGGTAAAAAATAAATTAAAACTGCTCAAAGCCGAATCAAATGTTGGCGTCTGCAGCAGGTAAGGGTGAAAGTGCATACTGTAGTGTGTGTTGTGATTATGGCCAGTGTGTTCTCTGAGAAACCATCATACCGCTCTTCACATCCATTCAAGTCTTCCTCTGGGCTCTCGGTGGTCCAGAAACAGCATGTCTGTGGTTCTTCAGAGTCGTGGTCAGTTGTCACTGGGCCACATGGAACCGAAGGCTCTTGCAATCCTGCGTTTTGGCATGTAGTGTTTCTACCCAGGATGCATTGCAGTCAGTAGCTGTTTTCATGGCCTGCGAGGATGTAGAGGTTGCTGTGTGCGGTGGGATTGTCTGTCGGCCGGCTCTCCAAAACCACCACTCTATAAAAGATCAACACAAATACCTTTACCCTTTCTGCAAACGTGTGGCCTATAATAATAAAACATGGAGCGGAGCGGAATAATCTAGCGTATAGTATTACATTACGAATGATTTCTTTATGATTGGATTTGTTCCTCTCACCTGTCTGAACCCAGCAGCCTGAATATCCTGGAGTTGTCAGAAATCTCCTGTGTAATCTGGAATAGAAACAGTGGGATTGCACAATATGTATGTCATGTCTTTTAATTTTTCAATCTTTATCCATTTTCAAACTATAGATTAAAGTAAAAAAATTATTTAGTGACTAAAAATGGTTACCGTGATTAAGTAAATAGTGATTAAAACTGCATGATTAATTTTTGGGGAGTTTTAATCATATGTTATATTGTTTATACATACCACTGTACACTCACTGGCCACTTTATTAGGTACACCTTTCCAACTGCTTGTTCCTTTTTATCTAAGCCTTTTTCATCTTTCTAATCAGCCAATCACATGACAGCAACTCAATGCATTTAGGCAAGTAGACATGGTCAAGACGATCTGCTGCATTTCAAACCGAACATCAGAATGGAGAAGAAAGTAGATTTAAGTGACTTTGAAAGTGGCATGGTTATTGATGCCAGACAGGCTGGTGTATTTCAGAAACTGCTGACATACTGGGATTTTCATGCAGAACCATCTCTAGGGTTTACAGAGAATGGTCCGAAAAAGTTAAAATATCCAGTGAGCGGCAGTTCTGTGGGGGCAAATGCCTTGTTGGTGCCAGAGGTGAGACGAGAATGGTCAGACTGGTTTGAGCGGATAGAAAGGCAACAGTAACTCAAATAACCAATCGTTATAACTGAGGTATGCAGGAGAGCAACTCTGAACGCACAACATGTAGAACCATGAGGCGGATGGGATACAGCAGCAGAAGACCACACGGGGTGCCACTCCTGCAGCAAAGAACAGGAAACTGAGGCTAATTCACATAGGCTCACCAATATCGGACAATAGAATATTGGAAAAATGTTGTCTGGTCTGATGAGTCTGTGACATTCAAATGGTAGGGTCAGAATTTGGCGTTAACAACATGAAGGCATGGATCCATCCCGCCTTGTATCAACGAATCAGGCTGGTGGTGCTGGTATAATGGTGTGGGGGATATTTTCTTGGCACACTTTGGGCCCATTAATACCAATTGAGCATCGTGTCAACACCACAGCCTACCTGAGTATTGTTGCTGACCATGTCCATCCCTTTATGACCACAGTGTACCCATCTTCAGATGTCTACTTCCAGCAGGATAACACGCCATGCAAAATCTCTAAGGAACATTTCCAGTACCTTGTTGAATCAATCCCACGAAGGATTAAGGCAGTGCTGAAGGCAAAAGCAGGTCCAACCCAGTACTAGTAAGGTGTACCTAATAAAGCGGCCGGTGAGTGTATATAACACAACATAAATAGTAGTGCAGTGTTTGTCTAGTCTGCATTTAATTAATCGGTCAATGTTTATTTTGAATTATTATCTACAGTCTATCTGCGCATCATTTCTCACATGTAAAAAGCTGCACTTGCCTCGTTGGATTTGAAGCTGCGTCCTTGCATACCATGTCTCCAGAAGGCCAACACGCTGTCCTGAAGGCAAACTAAGAGGAACAGACAGAACCACAGAATGAGAACAGACATTTAACTAATCTATTTGAAAATAAACAATATATTTTGCCCACATAAACTAGTTTAAAGTGTTCCCGTTAGACTTTTTCAGTAGTCGAACTCTAATTCTCAGGTGTCATATGATTAGCTATCTGAAAGAAGTTTTAGCTCAAATTTCCTCTTTTTGGACATTCAGTTTTCATGTGTGTCTCTTTAAATGTAAATGAGTTGCTGCTCTCCGTCCCCCTTTCGAGAAGAGGGCAGAGCCTTTACAGCTCGAGTCTCAGACACTTTCATTGATTTACAGGTGACTGCACGTGTTTTAAAGTCTTATCAGTTTAAACTCCTGATAAATTGTTTTTGCGACACACAGACTGGTAGAAAATTCCGGACTGCAGATTACAGAGGGAGAAATAACTGCCATTGAAATACTTTGTTTCCATCTTATTCATGCTCAAACAGCAACATCACACACTAAATGAATCTGAAAGTGTTGAAAGCTTTATAGGATCCATTAAAACATACATAAAGGCTAATCGCTACATTCAGAGGATGTTAAAATGGAGGTACATTTACTTCAGCCCCGCATTAATGCACCAAGGTCTCATACCTATCGATTCGATCTGAAAGTTAAAAGTCAGTTCTGCAGAGAGTTTTCGACTGGACTTCAAGCGGCCTTGCAGATTCACAATCTTAATGCACCCTGGAGAGGAAGAGGAGAGGCAATTAATCACTATTTCTGAAACGCACGCATCTGATGCTAATCTATTAATGTTCTGTACTTACGGTCTAAGCAGACTAATATCGTATCTCTCTCCAGCTGAGTCACATGGATCACACAACTCTGTGGGGTGTCTGAAAAAACAAAGAACGTTATGCATTTACATTGGCTCTAGACGTCAAACAACAAAGAATAAGGTCAAGAATCATGGTGTAATTCTGGAGTCAGATATGAGTTTCAGTAGTCATGTCAAAGCAGTGAGTTAATCAGCATACTATCATCTCAAATACATTGTATGAATTAGATGCTTTGTTTGCAGTGAGCACTGAAACTTGTTCATGCTTTTATGACCAGCAGGGTGGATTACCCTAACGGCCTCCTCAAGGGCCTTCCCAAAAAAAGACAGGTCAGACAGTTGCAGCTCATAAAGAATGCTGCTGCCAGGATTCTGACCAGAACTTAACCTGTCGTCAGGTCTTTACACTGGCTCTCAGTTACATTCAGAATAGATTTTACTTGTCTATAAATCACTAAATAGCCTAGGACCTCAATACATTATAGATATGCTCTCTGAATACAAACCTAACGGATTTACTCGGATCTTTAGGATCAAATAAACTAGAAATTCCAAGGGTTCAGTCAAAGTTGGGCGAATCAGTATTCAGCTACTACGCACCCCTGCTGCTGGAATCAGCTTCCAGAAATGATCAGATGTGCTCCAACATTAGGCACATTCATATCAAGACTTAAAAACACATCTGTTTAGCTGTGCTTTTACTGAATGAGCACTGTGTTTTAACACATTTTAGTCTGTTTTATTCATTAGTTTTATTTTCTTATACTTGTCTCTTTAATTCCTGTTTATGAAAAACACTTTGAATTAGCACTGTGTATGAAATGTACTATATAAATAAACTTTTAAATGAACAGCAAAATGGATTTTTAAGGATTATATTTTCTAACATGCCCAAAATGATGTTTGCAATTGATGGTTGAAATTGAACTTATTTTTTTCAAGGTGAACAACAAGTCACATAGTATTACAATGTCAATCGGTGGAACTAATTTATATACCAAAAAACTATGATGGGCACAAGACTAAGATTTAAATACTAATTAATTGTGATTTAAAATCTTCATGCTTTATCATTATTTTTCAAACTAAACATTTGTCAGCAAGATGTTGTGAATGATTCAAAATATTTTCAACAGAAGAAAGAGACTCAAACTGGTTTTGAACGACTGGATAGGGAAATGATGACAGAAGTTTTATATTTTGATGAACTGTCCCTTTAATCTGATTATGTAAATAATTCGTTTTTTTTACTTTTAAAAGCGAATAAGTACACACCTATGTCTTTCTGTCCTGTCTTCAAATTCTATTTATTTTTACCTCCAAAACAAAATTTATATTGTGATTCTCCTTTTATCTGGTTTGCTTTTAACATACTTTACAAATCCCCATTGGAAACAATTAATGCAAAAAAAAAGCACTTTAGTAAAGGAAACTGGCACTAATGCACCTGATTTAAAGCTCATTTAAATAAAAATATATGAACTGTTAAATTAATAATTACAGCTGAAGTCAAAATGATTCGCCCTCCTGTGAATTTTGCTTCTTTTTCAAATATTTCCCAAATGATGTTAAACGTAGCAAGAAATCTTTCACAGTATTTCCTACAATATTTTTTCTTCTGGCGAAAGTCTTATCTGTTTTATTTCAGCTAGAATAAAAGCAGTTTTTAATATTTTTAAAAGCCTTTTTAAGGTCAATATTATTATCCCCCTCAAGCAAATTTTTTTGGATTGTCTACAGAACAAACCATCATTTGACAATGACTTGCCTGATTACCCATAACTAACCAACTTAACCTAATTAAGCCTTTAAACGCCACTTTAAGCAGTATAGAAGTCTCTTGAAAAATATCTAGTAAAATAATATTTACTGTCATCATGGCAAAGATAGAAGAAATCAGTTATTAGAAATTAGTAATTAAAACTTAAAAAAAAAAAAATTCAGGCCTCCTTCATGTGTGGAAATAAATAGAATGTGTGACAATGCGACTGTCATGTAAACAGGCAGATGAGATTTATTGAGTCCTTCCATTTTGTACGTCATTAAACTTGCGACAATGTGGTACTTCTCCACGGTTTAATGACGAAGAAGAAAGAGCGTGTGTGGAGACGGCGATGCAGTAAAGATCAACAACAGAGGAAGCATGGAGGAGGAAAGTGGTCAGTGGTCAACAGCAGAAGTTACCTGCCTTCTTGCCCTGTGGTGAGATGAGTCACTGGAGGACACCATATATAAACCATAGGTGCAAGCTGTGATGACAGCCCTTTCCCTCCTCCTCTGCCTCAAAATCATTTTAAAATTGGGCGAACTTCGCATATTTCGCAGCGCTAAAAGCAAGACAATTTCTTCCTTTGTGGCTAGTGTGGCGCAGATGCTAGAACTCGCCGTTATGCATGCGTGACATCGTAAATTGTGTGGCAAGTGCAAACACATTAATCAGATATGGGTCACAATTAAAAGAATGTGTAAACGGACAGGCAAAAAAAATCAGATATCACAACTGGGCATTAAGACCGTAAATGGCAATGTTGCCAATTGGGTGGTTTTGAAATTGATTGTGCGGGTAAATGAAGACATCGGCGGTTGTTTTTGCATTTCGTCGGGTTTTGGATAGTGTTCTGGCTGGAATCAGTCAGCTTCATCTGGCAACACTGGTAAACGAGGCCCATGTTTAGAAATGTGTTGAAAAAAATCTTTATGTTAAACAGAAATTGGAGAAAAATATACAGGGAGGCTAATAATTCAGAAGGGCTAATAATTCTGACTTCAATCGTACCTGCATAAATAAATAATCCAGCATTTCGGCAATTCATTAATGTACAAATACAGTATGAAGAGATAAAGCTGTCAGGTTTTCAAAACACCCACCAGAATCGAACCAGTTGGAGGTGGAGTTGGGGTTGAGGGTCTTGAAGCGCACCACCTGGTTGAGCTCTGTGCCTTTGCTGACGGCCATGCAGATGAGCGGATACTGATGCTCAGGAACCACCAGCATCTCAAACACCTCCAGCGGACACGGCAGGGGGAAGTCTATGCTCTGCAGGAACCACAGGGCTTAATTTAGAACGGTGCACATGTGAGAAAAAGCCAAGTAAAGCAGTTTTAACCCTCCAGGCTCAAGATATTCAGCAATTTCTTACAAGCTTAACGGAAGCGGGAATAGCTAATAATGTGCTTTATATTATGTGCAGTTAGATCATCTTGGGTTTGTTAAACAATGGATTTGTAAGTGTAATACTTATTACAGGCTTAAAGGGATAGTTCACCCACAAAATGAAAATGTTAAGCATCACTTAATCTCGGTTAATGTTAACTAAACATTAATGTATTAATAATGTGTAAAGCAGGGGTCTCAAACTCAAATTGGCGGGGGGTCATTTCAGTGACTGACAAGTCATAGGAGGGCCGTTTTAACTTTTAAATACAAGAAAAAAAGGGGAAACCTGATGTAATTGATGCATCTTAGGACAACAGACATGACGTTTATATTTCAAGCACTGCCTGTCACCAGTAATAATGCAAATTAGCACATTTATCCTGTCACACATCAGCTGCTGAAATATCTCTGGTTGTTCTGTGTATTCGGCCGAGCATTAGACACACACTCAGTCATTCTTTCACCGAGTATATATAGTCAAAACTCTAGCTTTTTGCTTCTTGTTGTACAAATTTAAGGGGAAGTTTAAATTGCTATGGAAATACTACAAATAATAGGCATAATAATTATTATTCTGTCCCAACCAATTGTTTTGTCCCAATAGCGTAAGAACAGCAGCAGTTTGAGTAACTCAAGTGACTTTACTGGTAATTGTTCTTCTCTTCCTCTCTCCTCTATTTTTTTTATTTAAATTCTTTTTGTTGAAGAAATACAATAAAGAGGGGTGAAGTATGAACATATTCACATTTACTTTAACAAGTTCAATTCAACTAGCAGTTTACCAACATACATACATAATATACATGTTCATGCAAATCTTAATAAGCAAATGAGGAAAATCTATTAAATGAGACCATTACACCACCAGCATAACATGTAAGCTATATAGAAGTGTTTATACAACAAAATACAGGCGGTATAAAACTGATAATAATCAAACGACCCTTGAATATTTACAAAAATAGAGCTTTAGTAAAACTAGAGCACTTACGGACATATATTTCAACGTTTAAATCAGCCACAGAAATAAAACATGTGTTACTCTCGACCGTGCACTGAGAGAAAATGAAAGTAAAACGAATCCGAACGCAGTATTTAAATGTCGACTAGGTGGTGGCTCAAAACCACAAGCGGCTATATGCAACTGCACAACAGTGATAGTGATTCAAAAATGTATGTTTTGGCAGGCCAAATTTCTTTATATTTTTGATGTCAGTTGCGGGCCAGAAGGAGGAGGAGGGCGGGCTGTAAATGGCCTGTGGGTAGGTGTCCTGACATTTTATCCTACTCGTCAGATTATGCTACAAACACTGTATTTGAATGGTTCTGAGGTTCGGAGAGTCTCCTTTCTCCTGGTTTGTTTTGTTTATTTGTGGAAAACTTGTGTTGTATTTGCTTGGCGATAATGTCGAAATTTAACACTTGTTAAGTCAAGAGTCTTGACTATTATTGAGATCAATACGGAGACGCATGTGATGAAGATGGTGTCTTTTGTTTATGAAGTTTTCTCATGTTTTGTGGTTAGTAGGGAGGTAACTGAATGTCGTTGAATTTGTTTTATTTCATGTGCAGGTATGAGGGTTAAAAACTTAGTTCATTGTTGAGTTTTTTGCTTGTTTGTTTGTTGTTTTGGCTTTACCTCTGCAAGATTTTTTATTGCCCTCCTTTAAAATTAAACGTTATTTCTCTGGTTGATCGTCTTTGTTGTTGTTTTTTTTTCTTTTCCCCTTATTAATTCTAGAGGTGTATTTAATTGTATCTATTGTTACAGGTCTGGCTTGCTTTGTGGAGCCGTGCAAAGTTGGATAACGTAACAAATACTGAACGAAGTCGTTGTTCACCATCAGTTCATGTTTACTAATGTATTGATTATAATGCATAGAATATGTTTACATTAACAAAGACTAAGTAATGCTTAACAGATGTGTCGTCTACTGTTAATTCATTCATTATCTAACACAACCTTATTGTAAAGTGTTACCCGCTTTGTGTTCAACTGTAGAAAATCATAGTTTAGAAGCAGTTTTGTGTGAGTAAATTGAGGAATTTTTCCATTTTTGGGTGCGTAACAGTTTTGGTGATGGGAATAATTGTGCTCACCTTGACCAACATGAATTTCTGCATGGTCTCCACCCACTCAAACAGAGCAATGCTGGACTGAAAGGCACCGCACAGGTACTTGTGGCCAGTATATGGATTCCGCACTGAGAATAAACATACAGAGGAGTGACACTCAAGAACACATTACAACACACTTTGCTCAAAAGTAAGGCAAAAGTCATGCAGCTTAAGATGCCGGTAATTAATACCATCACTAAACAAAAGGTCTATTGTATCTTCTCAGACATTGAAATATTTAATATGTGACAAATCAAATCTTTAGCATTTGATTATACCTTGTTGGGGTTAAATTTGATGCGGGCGTCACGGTGGCACAGTGGGTAGCACGATCGCCTTACAGCAAAAAGGTTGCTGGTTCGAGTCTCGGCTGGATCAGTTGGCATTTCTGTGTGGAGTTTGCATGTTCTACCCATGGTCATGTGGGTTTCCTCCGGGTGTATGTGTGTGAATGAGTGTATATGGATGTTTCCCAGTGATGGCATCCGCTGCGTAAAACTTATGCTGGATAAGTTGGCGGCTCATTTCACTGTGGCGACCCCAGATTAATAAAGGGACTAAGCCGAAAAGAAAATGAATGAATGGATGAATAAATATGACGCAGATATTTTATTACATTATCTACGTTTAGATATTTAGATTATTTTGTACATACACACACAGTTGAAGGCAAAATTATTAGCCTTACTGTAAATTAATTATTTTCAAAAATCTCCAAAGTGCTGTTTTTTTTTATGACTTTTCCAACACAATTTTAAACAATTTACTTTTAATAACTAATAAATAACAAGTAGTTTCTTTTGTTTTTGCCATGATGACAGTACATAATATCTTACTAGCACTTTTGCAAAATACTAGTATTCGGTAAAGCTGCAATTTAAAGCTCTATTTGGTTTAATTATGCAAGTCATTGTACAACAGTTATTTGTTTTGTAGCCAAAAATACCTTTTTAAGGGTGATATGACTACTAACATTGTCCTAAGCAGATTTTAAATGTTTTTTTTAATATATATATATTCCAGCAAAATGAAAAGAAATAAGACTCTCTCCAGACAAAAACATATAATACTGTGGAAAAAACATGCTCTGTTAAACATCACTTATTTAAAAAGATTTAGGGAGGGTCAATAGGTTTATCTTAAACTGTACATCTGCATTACAAGTCAATCACTCTAAATACAGGTTAATGTTAATTGTTTCGAGTTTGCTTTACTGAGCGTTTCTAAGAAAGTCATGTATAGTATGATGAAAAAATAGAGATGTTTCAATCAAATACAAACATCCGTGGCCACAAGATTTGAAAACAAATGTAAACGATAATGTGTCTTGGCTGAATCGTGACCCGCTCAATGAAAATGCCTGTTAATACTAGGTGGAAACAAGACATCTATTTTAAAATGCACATTCATGAGCCTAAAATGTCAAGAAGAAACGAATCATTTATCCTCTGATTCAAGGAATTATGATGATTAAATGACCTGAAAGCTTGACAAAGTCATGTTAAAAAAATCTAGCAAAAAATGCAAGGAAATGACAGGATGTGCTCACCTACGCAGCACTTCTGACAGCCTTTGGTCTCAGGGATTTTATTGGACACTGAGAACTTCCTGAAATTGAGATTAAAAACGCAGGATGAAATGTGAACATTTTGAGCACTGGCCACATCTTGACTGATGTAAACATTCACCTGGGGATCATTTTGTCAGGCAGTTTGTGTGTCGGGATCGCAACAGGCAGTTTCTGCATTTGTCGAGCGTGTTCAAACAGACCCGACAGACTGTGAGAATACAGATGACAAGCTTTTCCTGAAGGAAACACAGATTCAGATGTCAAAACATCAGGACAACGTTAACCAGCACTTTAGACACATCAAGTAGGAACGTCCACAAAAAGTTGAATATTCAATCTGCAAAAAGATCTACAACTGAAGTCAAAATTATTAGAATGAAAAGATTTTTTTAAACATTTCCCCAATGATGTTTAACAGAGCAAAGAATTTTTCACTGTATTTCCTATAATATTTTTTCTTCTGGAGAAAGTCTTGTTTGTTTTATTTCGGCTAGAATAAAAGCAGTTTTTATATTTTTAAAACCATTTTAAGGTAAAAATTAGTATCCCCATAAACAATATATTTTTGATTGTCTACAGAACAAAACAACATCACACAGTAGCTATGTTTCCATCTACCTATTTTTTTCGGTTGATGTAAACCTCAAGATGCGCATAAAAATACATAAAAAGTATGCGCATAACTGAGTAGGACAAACTTCTTCTTCGATAAGAAAAGATGTGCATAAACTACTATGCAAACACATTTTTACTGAACAAATTCCAGTATGCTCAGGTAACTCAGGAAACACTTTATTTCAATAGTCATTTGAGTACTATTAGACTGTCTGGTTAATATCTTATGATACTGACATCCAACAGACATTTAACTGACTATAAGAAACTTTGCAAGTAAATGTCAACTTACACTAAACATAACCACAACCCTAACCCCAACCTAACAGTCTAATTATAATCTAATGAGAATTAGTTGCAATGTAATTGAAATGTTGTTTTGGTCATTCTAAAATGCTGTAACAGTTTCAGTATTTGTGTTATTATATTATTAATTACCTCCTGAACTGTCTCACGCCTTCAAACGCCACCATGCGTTTATTACGTGTTTGTCTTCTGAGGCGCATGACATTTATTAAATAGGAATAAGATTGATGCAGCTTCTCCTACCACAGCAAATTCCATTTTTACAGTTAACATTTGGTGTCAGTTAATCAGGAAGCGACGATTTTGTTCTCTTTGACTCTTTGGATGGAAACGCTGCTTTATTCGCAAGTCTTTTAGGCGATATTCCAGTTTGCACAAAGTTAGTTTGCATTTTTAGATGGAAACATAGCTAGTGATTTGCCTAGTTATCATAACTTGCCTAATTGACCCAGCTAAGCCTTTAAATTGCATTTTAAGCTGAATACTAGTGTCTTGAAAAATATCTAGTAAAATATTATGACAAAGATAAAAGATTTCAGTTATTAGAAGTGAGTTATTAAAATGATTATGATTAGAAATGTGTTGAAAAAATCTTAGAGTTAAACAGAAATTGGGAAAAATTATATACAGGAAACTAATAATTTAGGCGGGCTAATAATTCTGGCTTCAACTGTATATATACACAGTATCTGAAAAATAAAACACTTTCTGAATTTTACTAAATGTGACTTTGGTAGCTGTAAATGAATGGAATCCATGATAATAAATATTGAATCTGCAAATGAAAGCTTGCAGTTATAGTTGTACACACTGGGAGACGCTGTTGAGCACAGAGTGCATACAGCATAACTCCGACATCAAAATATAACACTGTGGCAATCATTAAAAAAGAAACGTGCTCTGATTAATTTGCAATTCAAACCGCTAAACACAGCTTACCAGATATTGATAGCAGACTGTTGCTCATGACATACAGCCAAGTACATCTCCTGGGGAAAAGCTGAGAATAACACAAAAATAGCTTCAGTACAAGACAAAAAAGCCCACCACGCTGGAGATACACTTGCAAAAACACAACACACAATTTCAGAGTTTCATCCACCGTTTTTTCTACACCTCACGATGCTTTATGTGAACTGTGGGAGTAACGTCTGTTAAACTGTAAACAGTCAATGAAGTGCTTTAAAACTTGTAGCAATGAGGTATCATAAAGGCTTGTGCACACCAGGATGATTTTCCACTATGCTTATTGTCAGAGTTTATCAAGATATTTCAATTTTCAACATGGAAAATCACTCCCTGACATTAAATACCCGGATGATCCACTTATTCAATGAATAAAAAATGGGTAATGTTGAACACACACTCACAGCTTTGTTCATGTAGAGGAAGGGGCCGAGTTAATTGGCACTGTGGTTGGTTTGCTTTATATTAGATTGTGTAAGCAAAATTCCCCTATGATGAGTGATTATAATTTGTATCGTAACAGGTACTATTTGGTAGTTCGATCATTTATTCGACTAATTTGCCAGTTGTTATTCGCCATCTGGAAAATGGTTTGTATATTCGTTTAGTAATAAAAATCTTAATGTTCCATCAGGGACGACACTAAACTCATTCAAGCAGCTCTTCGTGTTCAGACACCAACGAAACAAGCAGCTCCACATTCATTTAGACTCGATGGATCTTCTTCATTGTTAAAAAGTGTGCTTGTCTAGACCGTTTTATGCTTGAGCACCACCAAGTCATGTTTATTGTAACTTTAGCAATGAACAAAAGCTCCAACCTCATTGGCTGACCGGTTTGCAAAATAATAATAAATAACATTAATAATAATAAAAATAAGGCCATTGTGTGTGTTTTTTATGACATTAATTTTTTGCCAAAAGTATTAAGCTCATAGTTTAATAATAATAATAAGCGTAAATCAAACATTTAAAATTGTTTAAAACTAAAAGGGTAAAATATAAAAAATAAATACTAAATTATTAATTACAAGAAACAGTGTGAGCACGGATTGAAAAATAATAAGCGTGAATAAAAATGTAAACACATTTTAAACGAAAAGTTGCACAAAAGTGAAACCTAGATTTCAGCTCATATTTACATGTATGTTTTGTGTGTGCTTATGGTCTTTTCTTCTTCACTCTGTTTTTCCATATTCTGTACTTGGGGTTCTAAACAATGGCATTTAAGATTCATGTAAATCATGTTGAGCTTCAGCGTCTTCATTGGTTCACTAGCTGAGATTGACATCTGCTCCTCTAACCAACCGGTTGCAGGGGAGTTGACATCAGTCAAATGCAGATTTTAGGAGATGCTTTGTTATGTTCTTTTTAATTTTTTATTTATTTTTGTTATTTTGCTTTTGTTAATTTGTTTTTGATCTGTGCTTTATACTTTAAATAATTTTATATTTATTTAATTTTTGCATTAGAATTTTACACGTTTGATTTATGCGTATTATTTTCCAGTCTAAAAATTGAATACTTTTAGCAGAAAGATGATGCCATATGACACTTTTAACATGTTGCTATAAATGCTCACATTGTTGCACTTTGTTTAATCACATTAAATAACAAGGATAAGCATTAGGTAAAATCGTCAAAGCCGGTTATTCTCACAGTTCATCCACTGAATATTAAAAGGCAACTTATTAGAATGAACAAACTACTTGAATAAACTAAGAAACTCTAAAAAAATCTATCTGCAGCAATATCACAGATGTACATTAAATATTACACTACTGTATGGAATAAAAAGTATAACAAAACACAAATCTGGCCACAGATGATGCTAGTGTTGCGTTAAAATACCAAGCAGAACATTCATTTAAATTAAATGATGGATAAAAATAAAGCACAAAGAAAAACGTAACTCTCACTATGGTTATGGATTATTTGTAGTGCAACTTTATTATGCGAGCGGCCTTGTTTCATTTGGTTTGAATGGAGATTCCCCAACCACATCATTTCAAATGTGTGGAAAAAGAGGGAATAAATGAATGAGACTAAATTGTCAGACAGAAAAACTAAACATAGTATACCTGCTCCATTGAGGTCTCGTGCAGCTCGTTCAGGTTTAATGTGTAAATGCCTTCCTCTGCTCCAAATATCAGATACTGGTCTGAAATGCACGAACAGACTTATCAGAGGTGGTTTAGCATGAGCAGATGCTTATGTAGGCAGTATTAATAGATGCGTATTAACATTTGAGCTTTGCCAGATAATGGTGTCAAGCTCACCTCGTGTGTCGGGGTTGATCCATGAGGTAGCGCAATGTATTTTTAATGGGCAGCCGTTGAAGACTTTAGAGAAGCATGCTCCCATCTGGACACGAAAATACAACAACAGATCATTTAAATGCAGCAAAAAGATGTATATCTACTAAAAAATACAATGTATAGAATCAGCATGCTGTAAATATAGTGGAAGAGAGCTACAGTGTTTATAGAAAGTCATGATACCCCTTTCAAATAACTACTTTATTCGTCATACTGCCTGAAATCAAATCAAAATAACTTTTCCAGCCTTTGAAATGTTTTTGTAGCCTTCTCCCAACCTGTGCCTTTCTACAACTGTGTAATGTTTATATAGATATAGATTTTCACAGAGTATGATGATTTTCTATAGGTTGTTTTCACATGACGGAGGGCAGGAAGTGATTTTTCTACATAGGAATCGCTATCAGAACAACAAAATGTTTCTGTTTATGTTGTTTATAATGGTTTAAATCAGCCAAAATAAGATATGTCGAACAGCTTTTATAGACTTCCAAAGGTTTTTGCTCATAAAGGGGAGAAAGTTGAAGACATTGGCTGAAAAACGGAAGAAAAGGCGACATTTAATAAATATTTTCAATACATCCGTGTACAAACTTTTTTGAACACGATAATTCGTTTGACAGCACTAATAAAGATTATACAGGGCTAGCTATGTGTATAAATATGCTAATGTATTATGTAAAAATCAGGTACAAACACCAGCACACTTATACAAAATCCAGGAGAATATAAATAGCGTACCCTGCCATGTAATCGCTGCAATGAAATCTCAGTCTTGTTTTGCAATAATTCAAGTCTTAACTGGAGTTATGGCAGAATAAACAACCGTAACATTAACATCGAGATGCGCAGCAGCGGTGAATGTTTGTTGACGGTAAATTCATCGATCAAACAAAAAAGAAACGCCCTTGCGACAAAACCAAACAGTTATTATTGTGGAGCACCTTTTCCCTCCTTTCAAAAATGAACAAATAGTAATGTAGACTATGCGTCCATGTCTGGAAGATATCCACATGGGAATAAACTATAGTAATTTATAATAAATATGTTTTTGAACCACATGGTAAAGCGTATAGTGTGTGCAACTCTTTGTTAATGAATGCTGGCGAATACTGTAGCATAGTAAACAGATAAACTGTAATAAATACTGTAACGTTAGTGTAAATTGGTGGATTGTGATGGTGTATATTTATAGCTAGGACTGTGCAATACGGACAAAATAATAATATTGCAATTTTTGGAACGAATATTGCAATTGCGATTTTATATGCGATTTTGGCAACTGTTTTTGCTCTTTTGCTTTTTCAAACGCGCTACATACACACGTTCTAAATGTATTCAGCGCACAAAAAGTGCATAATAAAACATTTCACAATGAAATAACATAGTATTAAGTTTAATAAATAAAACTTTATTAATTTGTCTTTAAAACAGACAACATAAAAGAAATGAAAATTAACTTACCTCAACTCTAGTTAAAAGCATACTATACACAGTAGCACTAACTGCTTGATAAAAAAACATAATAAATTGTCTTAAGGACAAACGACAACATGAAAAAATAAAGATGAACTAACCTCAATTCCAGTCATAACAATCAATAAAAACTAATGTAAATCAAAACCACCTATTTGGTTCTCCTGCTCAAATTTTTCGTTGGCGGAGTGAGCTCTGATTGGTTAACATATTAAAATCATGCACAAGAACGTGAACAAAAATCTAAATAAATTAATAGATAAAATTGCAGCCTTTGCGATTTATAAATTGCATGTGCTTAAATTGCGATTCTTTTGCGATTGCAATTAATTGCACAGCCCTAATTATAGCGCAAGAAAACTGAAGCCATTAGAATTTATTACTAGTTGTGTTGTACCACAGCAACATTATAATTACTATGACAGATTAATTCAAGTAATTATCTATAGTATGTTTCCGAACAATATTCACTATGGTATTTCTTCATGTAACATAATAGCTTATACAGTATCTACCGCCTCGATGACAGGCAAATATATTTTAGTTCAGTAGAAAACTCTGCCCTCTTCATGATATAAGGATCATGCCCAACATATGTGGTTATTTTTAAATATTTGAAATATTGTATAAATCACAAAAATACGGACTTTTCTCTATGTCTCCCATTCGTTTTTTTACTTCCTGCCCTCCATCTCAACTTTACACATCACCAGAACTACATGATTGCAAACAACCTATAGGCAATGTAGATCTGTGGCACTATATTAACATGTCTTAATATGATGTCCACTCACATGAACCTTTGGAGTTGGGGGAAGACCATTGCTGATGGGTTTCTGTGGGAATATAAGAGAAAGGAAATTCGGTTTTTTTATTCGTTTTTGCAAGTACATAAAAATTATGATGATGATATTATTATTCATAATATAAGTATTATTTATAACAATAAATTTAAAATAATATATGAATACATAGAATATATAGAAACATTTATTATATCAAAGTATTGTATAGTATAGTCATAGTATGTTACGTTTTAGTTGATCAATATCACTTTAGTTTTTATCCTACAATAATTATATAAAAAGGTGTGCAAATATGCATATAATTAAATGCATCTACTATAATATTGCACTTTTCAAAATAAAATTACATTTTTACTACTGTTTTACCACCATTTTACTATTATGACTTTATAGAATTATATGCAATATCAACAGCAATAAAGTTAGTTTATATACCTTATAATCAACATATTACACAATAATAAGAGTAACTGAAATGAAATGACTACTTAAAAATAT
>CAIGQQ010020246.1:6375074-6391192 GCA_903798035.1 Danio albolineatus | reverse complement strand
TTTACATTCCTTATAATCAACATAATACACAATAATAAGAGTAACTGTGAAATTAAATAACAAAAAATAAATAAATATTTGAGTAAAACTATAAAAATTTACATTATTTCCAAAAACTGATCATTAAATAAACCCAAACACACACACACACTTATAAGAAAAATCGTAGCAGTTCACTAATTAAATTGACAAATGAAGCAATACTGGAAAATCTTTCTTGTCCTTTGGTACAGAAACAGCAGGGGGCATCGTGGACTGTCTCTCTGTTGACGGAGAATGTTCAGACGAGCTTATTCCATTGCCTGCAAATAAGACAACATATATGCACAGTTCACTGCAAGGTTTTGTTGAGAAACCTTAAAAATGTTTAAAAACAGGTCTAAAGGACACACACACACCTAAGGAAGTGTGCTTTATGCCTACAATCACATTAGAAGGTCAGCATTATGGGCATTGTTTCCTAAGCTACTGTTGTGATTTGCACGCTAAGACACAATAGAAGCTAGTCAAGCATATGAATCTAAAAAACGAGACTTTGACAATGACTGACAGGAGAACAAAGATCTGACAAGGGAAAGATGACAGGGGTGGAGTGGGTGTTTCACGATGTCTTCAAGAGGGCGTATGACATTTCACATGCCAACACCGCTTCTCTTCAAGAGGGCGAGAGAAAAGAATGGCATGTAATCTCACTAGCGTCTAACTAGAGGCACGAACACTGTGATGGTCTGGGAATGGGTTTATGACTGGGGTTCAAGCAATATTAAAGGGCAGACCCTCCAGTATCTTGTTATCGCAGAATTTAACGAACACAATCTAACGAATGTCATTAAATTTAGAGGAGACTTTTTTTTTTAATTGCTTTTAGCCTTAGCGTTCACACAGCATTGCTTAGAGCTCAAATCTGATTCCATTTTTTTGATAGAGCTGTTCACATTGTTGTTTGTAGACATGGCCAATGTTAAATTTCCAGTGTGTATCGATCTACACAACGTAAACTTGTGTGCGACAGATCAGACTATTTATGTGTCTTTCTCATTTTATCCCTTTTAATCCATTTTCAATCCATTTAAATTATTTGTTGGTTTTATTTCTTACACTCATTTTCTAATTATTCTATGATTGCTTTTAATCCTTTTATGTAAATCACTTTGAATTACCATTGTGTATGAAATGTGCTTTTATAAATAAACTTCTCTTACAAACTCAATGTGTAAAGGTGAATAAAGCACATCTGCAGATTTAGCTTAGATTCCACAGACTTCAATGTGTATTTGACAAGCTATGGATTGCCTGATTTGTTCGTATTAAAACTAAAGTGTATTTCATTTTCTATAATCTACATTAATGTCATGTGATGTAATGGAAAAAACTGACAAGCGCTGTGCATGTCTCTTTAGCTTGTTGACAAAGCACAACAACAAGCCATAGTCCACCCGCGCTCCAACAAACTTTGTCGTCATCTTGATGAACAGCCACAAAGCTACTTTAAGAAGAACAAAATCTGCTGTGTGCTGTTGTTGTTTTATGTCTTAAAGTGCGAGCGGTTTCACTTTCTCTATAGATCTCGCTGCATGTCTATATTTGAAATAACAAACTTCTAAAGCTGATGATAATAACGTGCGGGTAATTATTAAAGGGCACTTATGGTGAAAAATCTACTTTTTAAGCTGTTTGGACAGTCATATGTGTAGGTATAGTGTATAGACCGTCATATTGGGGTGATATAAACACACCCAGTCCTTTTTTTTCAATTTAACAACATAAAAACGGTGGACCTATTGGAGCGGTTTAGAGACCGACCGCAACTTTACGTAGGAGTGCGGTCCCCCCGCCCACCCATATTGATTGACAGGCGCGCGTTACCATATCCTCAGTTTGTTGTTTCACGTCCGCCATTTTCTTAGTGTCGTAGCGATGCCACCAAAGGAACACCCTTGCGCTGTTTTTGGATGCAAGGCTCAACACAAGAGCCTTCATCGTCTTCCTGGAAATGAGCAACAGAGGCTTAAGTGGCTAAGTTTTATCTTTAACGATCAGGTGCCTGAAAACGTACCTAAACTGTCGTATGTTTGAGCTAACCATTTTAGCGCAGACTGCTTTGAGAATGTGGGACGATTCCACATGGGATTCGTAAATAAATTGTTTTTGAAAAATGGATCAGTTCCAACAATGCGCGATCAATTTTGCATATAAATCATACTAATGCAGTGTTTATCTTAGTGGATATCTTTAGGTCTTGTCTGTATTTGTTTTTGTAGAACTCTGATATGGCAAACTTTATCAAACGCATTACGGATGTTGCATGCATCGTAATCGGCTGTAAAACTGTACAAAGACATAAATGATTTTGCAACTACAACTCTGACACATTCTGGCTCGTTTGGATTATTGATTCCTCAACAGTCGTCTCTGCTTGTTCTGTGTCCGAGTCCGCGTCGTACACGTACGGCTGAATGCTTCTCTCTGTCTGCCTGTCTGTAGCCGTACACAAAGCAGGGGCGCTCTTGGCTCCGCCCCCTTGTTAAGATTGGCGGGAAGTCGAAACTAATTTTCATGTGAAGCAACACACCGCTAAAACAGGGACCTGTGTACACGCCCCCAAAATTACACTATTTAACACATTATAATAAAACGATCTGAATTGTGTTTTGATCTGAACCTAGACTGGCAAACTCAGAACAACCATAGTAGTGATTATAAAATCTTAAAAAGGGTTAATGTATGTGCCCTTTAAAGTGCTACTAACATCCGATTCTGTTAGAAACGAACAAACGCGAAAGTGAAGCGTGAAAAAACAAAGGAAAAGCCGGAAAACACAAAGGAACAAATGACGAACAATTGTTTAAAGATGAACAATCTGCCATGTTTAACTATTATCATCATCTTTTAGACTAATATGAACTCGTAATGACAGAATTACTTTCTAACAAGAGGTTACATGTGCTGGTGAAGATTAAAGACACAGATGAGAGGTTTGCACTGACTGTGCCCAATATTTCGTGTTGTTTTTGAACCCAAATAAGGACTATATGTATGCTGTGTGTAGTTTTTCTGTAATTGGTATCATCTCAGAGACTGTAAGGGGCTGTATGTGTTCATAAATGTTGCATTTATTTATTTTATATAATTGCAGACGTTACAGACGTTATTTTGCCCTATCATTGATCTGCAGTTATAGTTAAATAATGTTTATAGAAAGGTTAGTAATGAACATTTATACACAAGTATTTATGTGTATAAAGCATCTCATCTGTGAGGAGTGCTTCTCATATCATATGTGAAAGACACGTACAGCTTTACTGTAGATGTTTTCTCGAGCGAGAGTGACGTCGAGTGAAACTTTCTGTTGTATACCACGTCCACCAAAGGAGTACCACTGGTACCCTTTTACCATTGTAAACGCAAGCTTGATAAAGGTGACCCAAACCGACCCGTACTGTACCACTCAGTGGAAAAGGGCCATAAGGGTCTTAAGTGTATTATGAGTATTGGTTAAAAGTCTTTCATACATGAAATATGATAGAGTAAGCTTTATAGGGTTAAGAGATAAACACTTAAAGTTTCTCTTTCTGTGTTTTCTTTATATAAATATTTTTTAAATTTTGAGAAAAAAGCTGTCATTTCAAATGGCAAAAATCTGAAAAACACACTGCAAAATTCTGGAGGGTCTGATTGGGAAAAGTAGAATTTAACAGGGGACGGGGCCTGTCTTACTGTTTTCTTCCTCATCATGAATTTCCTCATCGTCAAATGAGATTTGAAGCCTCTGGTCGAACTGACTACATATCCCAGCATCCCCTTGGGCTCCCCACAGGCCGTGCTCTTCCCGATTGGTCTCATTACCTAAACTGCTGAGCTTGTATGAAGGCAGTCGAGGAGGTGGAGGTCGAGGAGGGACGTTGGTGGATGATCGAGCAGGGCTTTCGGGCTCCGGGCAGCGCTTTATTGTGCCCTGGTTATTCCTGTCAGGATCAGCAGAGGGGCTTTGATGTGGTCCGGGACTGGGCTTCGGCTGGAAACAGCAAGACAAAATTAGCAGCATGCAATCGAACAATACTCTGATTACTAGGATAAACACTTTAGAAGCTGTTGACTGATTTCCTATATGTTTGTTTTAGGCCAAAATAAGAACTAGACTAAAAATAGTCAAAATAGTAACATAAACATACAAAACTCTTTATTTTTTAATTATAATTCATTTATAAATTATAATATATATATTCACATTATTATCATCATCATAATTATTATTAATAATAAAAAAGTATTATAATTACTAGTATCAGAATTAAACTGTGGAATGCAATAATCTTTTGACAATTTTATGTTGTTTTATGGTTGGTTTAATTTGGTTTTATACTGTATTTGATTAAATACAGCAAAAATGTGAAATATTACAATTTCTAAATATCATTTTCCAGTTTAATCTATTTTAAAACGCTATTTTATTCTGTTATGGCACAGTTTAATTGTTAGCATTATTACTATAGTCATTCTGTTTTATCATCAGTGATAAAACTGTTGTCCTGCTTAATTTTTTTGGTTATTGTTATTTTTTTCAGCATTTCTAAAGCAATATAATGTTCAAAAGAACAGTTTTTATTCCAAACATAATATTTTTCTGGCCATTTAAAATGTCATTTGTATTATTATGATATTAAAGTAATATTATAATAATAATTTATGGTGACGATGTTAATGACTATCATTATTATTATTATTATTTGATTCTATTATTAAACTGTGAAATTAAATAATAATAATAAAATTTATATATATATATATATATATATATATATATATATATATATGTTACAAAAATCTGATCAATAAAAAAATAAATAAACGAATAAAATTAATTATTAATTTATTAATTAAAACACTGCATCCAGTGAGACTAAAGAATAATCAATCACTCAATTCACCGAAATGTATCCATACTTAATTTCGACCAACTTACCATTACCATTAATTTCTCTCAAAATAATAATAATAATAATAAAAAACAACCCAATCATTAGAATGCTGGTATACCTCGAAAGGTTGCAAACAACATATAACATTGATTGGAAGCTCACCTTGGGAGGAAGAGGTGGAGGGACCTTGGGCCTCATAGTGGAGCTTTTCGTGCTGAGACAAATCAGATATCCAATTAGATGAGTCACAATGCTAATCATTTATGCTAATCATACAACATAATTCGAGGACATTAACAAGATGTTAATGGACCTCTGTGGTTTGTTTCATCTGACACTCCAACACCAACAAGGGTACGATAGAGGACAGAAAACACACAACAAACAAACATGCAATCAAATGCACCAGGAATAATACACCCTCTATTAAAAGTTATTATTTACTCACCCGCATGCTATTGTTAAGAATCACTTTTGAATAAAGGAATTCAGCGTCAAGTCAAATAGATTATTTGGCAGTCACTAATAACAGCTTTCAGGTTTGCAACATGAGGATGAATAAATAATGACAACATCTTTATTTTTGCGGCAGTGTAGAAGAAAGCTTGCTAGCATCACTTAAAATGTACTGTGTATGTAATAGAGGTTGTACACAGAGCAGAGTAGATTATGAATATGAATTGTAATCATTACTGTTTATAAATTACACAACAAATTTAAAGCCAGTTATATATTCTTTTAGATTACACAATTACACAAATCTGACTACTTTTTGGATTACATTTAGATTACTTTTGTGATAAACTTTATTTGATGTCACATTTAAGTTATATATAGTATTAGTAGAATAATCTTGAACGTGTTTGACAGATGCATTGAAAAAAAACATCACCAACTTAAGCCTCGACGGTGTTTTAAAGCACAGTTTGTACAGGTAATACCTAAAAATGCTAACACTAATAAACCGTGCTGTTAGTGTTTGACGATAGAATTTCTGAATTATATGCACTTAAATTTCGACCACAAAAAATTATCGCCTGAAAACTGAAAATTCCATTTTGAAATTGCCAATGAGGAAAAAAAAAAGGTTTAGAGTGCAGGGTCCTCCCCCTTCAACAGGAATTTTTGGTTTTGGCCATAATTTTCATTTCAGTGCATTTTATTATCTTATGATGTTAAAATGCTTACTTAATGTTATATAAATTTAGAAAACATGTAACAAAAAACTATATTTAAAATAATAAAAAAAAAACAGCCTTATCTCATGAGGAAACGTAACTATTTTACATTTTGTTGGTTTAGTGGCTAATTCGTATGTAATTCGTAAAATGTATGATTTTTAATAGGAGGCGTGCCACCCAACCCCACCCCTAAAGCCAACCGTCTTTGAGGGATAAGCAAACTACACTAAATTGTATGAATGAGATCGTACGTTTCCATACGAATTAGCCACTAAATCAAAATGTTTCGAATTTTAGTGAGATAGCGTTGAAAAAAACATAAGCAGTAGGCTCATTATGAAATAAATATACATATATAAATAATAGGGCTGTCAATTGATAAAAAAAGTTAACTAATTAATCACACTTTTGTTTGAGATTAATCACGAAAAGCCGTATTTATTACAGAAATAAAAACACAGGCATGTAAGTGCCATTTAAATTTTAAAACAATCAATGCCAATAACAAACAAAAATTATTTCCATGTTGGATTCTATGTGAACTACAAACAAAAATCCAAAATACAGGCATTGCAATTGGAAAAAAAAGAAGAAAAAAGTATTGAATACAAGCAATTGTATTAATTGTAAAGTTGTTTTGCGAGTTGAGAACATTAATTATAACGTAGAAACAATTTTGCTTAGTCCTCCTTAACATTTACCCAGTTGCTAAGACTCCAGTCTATTGACATTGTCGGGTGACAACACACGCACACACACACACAGACAGAGAGAGAGAGCGCGCGCGCGCAGTACAACGCACTGCCTTTAAATCATCACTTAAAGTATGACTGTATTTCTCAAGCAAGGATTCTGATACAGCAACGCGAAGCAGACGCTTTACAAAAGTTGCGTGTAGGGGGGAAACACGTCAAACTTAATGAAACATTTGAGGGTGCTTGGAATCAACTTAGAGAGGAATGGGCTGTCTTTAACAGCTTGTGACATCATCTGGCACTTTCACTGAGTACATTTACATGGATCCATATTATCCATATTATCCTTTATCTATATTCCTTTGCTCATTTAACATATGCAGGGTCGGAGCAAGCTGAACTGGTGCTCTAGGCGAACGGTGATCACGCCGCCCTCAACCCGAAAGTGAAAAAGAAAGTGACCGGTTCGCGGATAAACGTGAGGGAGGGGGTAGGTGTCGCGGATTAAAGTGAGGACCGGGGGTTCGCTCACTTTTCTGCCGCCCTTGTCGGCCACCTAGGTCGCCTCTATGGACGCGCCGGCCCTGAACACACGTCGACCACAACAGGAAATTTAAAAAACTGCCACTGCGTTAAATGCGTTAATTTTTTTTTTACGGTTTAAATATTTCAAATTAATCGGCGAGTGTTAACGCGCTAATTTTGACAGCCCTAATAAATATAAATATATAAATAAATATTTTAAAAATTAGGACACCTAATGAATTGTGGACAGCTACTGCTATTATGTAAATAAAATGCAATTATGCTATTCATAAAATGCTAATTGAATCTAATTACAAGTACTTCATTTTTGGAATCTGATTACGCAATCCAGATTACATATAATCCATTACTACCCAGCTCTGGTCGTTCACTTGCATTTAAACTCAGGAAAATGTGACTTGAAGTGGATGTTGGGTGAACTGCAACATTCATTACTAAATAAAGGAAAAATGAGATGGTGTTGTCCAGAGAGGACAGAAAACAGATGAAAGACCACGATGCACTGGCAACATTTTCAGGGGATGCTGAAAAACAGTACGAGAGTCAAAAGAAAAGTGGAAAAATATTCATATGAGCCACAAAAAATACCACAGGCTCTTGTATTTGTGCCAAAAAGTCACCAGTGCATCGTGAGTGTGAAGCGTTTTAACCTCTAGATCAGCAGGGAGAGATTGGCTATAGAATCAGAGGAACTTACTGTTGCAATTCATCATCATGATCATC
The DNA here is from genome assembly GCA_903798035.1 of Danio albolineatus. Taxonomy (NCBI): domain Eukaryota; kingdom Metazoa; phylum Chordata; class Actinopteri; order Cypriniformes; family Danionidae; genus Danio; species Danio albolineatus. The sequence goes on along the minus strand of CAIGQQ010020246.1, from coordinate 6,383,128 downwards.
ACCATCATCTTCACCCTCATCATCATCCTCCAAATGAGCCTCATGCCCCCTAATGAGGATCGAGAAGGTTGCGGCGCTCATTCATTGAAGATTAGCAATTTGAAGCAATACTTTGTTCGACTTCCCATGGGTAAGATTGAACGCTAATGGGCCGTTCACATAGGGCATTCTGTGTTGTTTTAATTGCTGCTCTATGCAAATATGCACTAAATAGACTCTTTGTGTGACCTTTGCGACGAGTCATGCTGATTTTTTAAGCATCACAAGCTATGAGTGACATTTTTTTTAAGACATCATGCAAAGTCACTTTGGTTTTCTGCTTTTGAATACACACAAACATCCGGTGTGAACGAGCCCTTGTGCGTCAAAATAAAAGTGATTGTTTTTGTAACATAACTACATAAATAATAGAGGTGTAACAGTACATGCTAATAATTAAATCATTGCTGTTTCACTTGAAAAAAGTAAATAAAAGAGCTTATGTACAATATTTTTGAAATTATAGACACACAATATATTTGCTGCATGTTGTCAGCCGATAAATACTTTAAAATGTTAGCATTATTAGTCACATTAGAACATCACGCAAAGTCAGTCACAATGGTTTTCAGCTTTTGAATTTAATTATTAAATAAGTTAATAATTAAAACTGTGCACATTCACTTGAAAAAGTATATAAGTTCGCTATTAGCCAAAGAGGAATATTATCCGCCCGTCTATAATGTATTAAATGGTAATGATAAAACGTGACACATTGCACTCAGTACTTGCGTTCTTTAGAAATGGTTTTTATAGAGAACAGACATCAGAATAGTTGTTAAGTTGATTTTACACAAAAAAAATACTGATCAGGAGTGCCCAAACTGGAGGGCCGGTGTCCTGCAAAGTTTAGTTCCAACCCCAATCACACCTGGGCTAGCTAATCAAGCTCTTACTATAGGCTTTCTAGAAACATCCGTGCAGGTGTGTTGAGGCAAGTTGGAGATAAAATCAGCTGGACACCCCTGTTTCCTTTTAATTTTTAATTTTTATTTTTGTAGTTTAAAAAAAATAAAAATCAATTGTGTTCAATTGTGTCTGTTTAAAATAAATCAAGATTTACATTCATCTGCTTATACAGTTGAAGATAAAATGATTAGCCCTCAGAATTTGTATTTTTATTTTTAAATGTATCCCAAGTGCTGTTTAATGGAGATTTTTTTCAACACGTTTTTAAACATTTAAATAATTAATTTCTAATAATTGTTATCTTTTGTCTTTGCTGTAATGACAGTACATATTATTTTACTAGCTATTTTGTAAGATATTATTCAGCTTAAAATGCAATGTAAAGGCTTAACTACACTGTAAAAAAAAAAAAGAAGATGAATCAAATTGACCTTGAGTCCATTGAACTTATGTTCAACAGCTTGCATAACTTATACAATTAAGCTAGAACATGATTAACTTAGCTAACTTGCAATGAACTCAAAACTTGTCTTGATTAACTGATCATACCATTTTTTGCATTGTAGGTTAATTGGTATCAAATTCCATTAAAACAACACTCTTCCAGCAATGCATGCTCACATCCAATCTCTCGTTTGTCATAGGGGGCACGTGTGAAATGTTCCTGAATGAAAGTGAAAGCGCTAAACTGCAGTTAAAGTCAACAAATTAAAAATGAAACACCCGAAATAAATGTGGATGGTGAGGTGACGCAATGACGTTAATCGAGTTACGTGCCATGACATGTAAAATGGGATCATGAAAGGAACATTCAAAGAGCAACTCATGTAAACACCTTAATCATATTATTGTCTTATTCAGATTAAGGCAAATAATTTGATTATTGATGTCCATGTAAAAACTAATATTGACCTCAGTACTTATTTATTTTTACTATTCCAGCCAAATTAAAAGAAATAAAACTTACTGAAAAAATACCTTGAAAAATGTCCTTGCGCTGTTAAAAATCACTTTGGAAATTTCTGAAAAATAATTACCATTTCACAGCAGGGCTAATCATTTTGTCTTGATCTATAAATCCGGTTTTCCCAAACATATAAACTTTTTAGTATCAGCAAGACTTTCTATATTAATCCATGCTCATTAAATGATGTTTCGATTCTTCACTTCTGTGCTGAAAACATATCAGACATCATGTTTGTGTACTGTTACACCTCTAATAGAAATGTCATTGGTCTGCTGATTCTGTGACATTACCTTTAAGGGTGGCTGTTTAAATGAAAGTGTGACAAATTAAAACCAGGACAACCCTGAAACCCAAATCTAAACATGCATCTGGAGTAAATTTCATTTTCGAGGGGCTAACTGGTTAATTTCCCCCCGAGGAATGGAAAACTAATACTGTGGCAAAAATAACACAGATCTCCAACACAGCATTGCCAAGCAAATCAGCCTTTGGTTCCACTCGGACAAGCACAAAAGGGCAAGGTTAGGTCACATCAAATATTGATCAGATGAAAAACCAGCTATGCAGAGAGAGAGCGGGGGGGAGTGGGTGAGAGAGAGAGGGAGAGAGAGAGAGAGAGAGAGAGAAAGAGTGATCTCTAGCATGGGTAGAGTTGACAGAGCAGCAAAAAGATGGAAAGATACAGAGATAGAGCAAGTGAGAGAGGGAGGAAGGCAAAGAAAAGAGAGAGCACAGGAGTGAAGGACACAAACAAAGCACGGGCATTATACCTCTGCTGCAGCTCTTCTTCAACCGATTTCAAGAGGCTCCTGTGAAGATGCAGAAAAATCAAAGCATGTAACAGGTGACTCATTGGGTTTGAAAACGCATGATGAACAGTTTTATAACACATCAAGGGATCCATTAGCCTTCATTGATTCCAGCCTAAATAAACAAGCATTTACTGCTAATTTGTCTCTCATGACACTGGGAAAGAGTCCAATGTTTAGCTGTTAAAGTTTAAGAGAACGTCTGCGTCTGACTGTCTAGGACCGCTGTTCAAAAGTTGTTTATCAACACTGCACTTAAATTATTGAAGAGTACTGGACTGAAAGACAGTTTTTGTAAGGCAGTGGATAAAAACTAGCTTTGCATTTTCAAAGAAAACACCAGCAAGGCAGCTTTTAGGTTTTTTTTTCCGCTGCCAGTGAAATGCTGCACCAGAGAAAACACATTTTAGTCATGTTTTAGTATTCACTCTCTCCCAAAGATATGAACAATGACGATCCAATTGAAGTTCAGTATGCACGATTATGATGACATTAGTACATTGATTACATTCAACTTTAAAGGTCCCCCCGTGAAGTGCTTTCAAATATGTATTTTTATCCGATGTTTGATGTAATTTCAACCATAACACGAAGAGAGGGTGGGACAGTGTAGCTCCTCCCCTGTTTATAAAACAGCCAATAGTGTTTTGCTTTATCACCACTGTGCCAGAGAAAGTGCTTGAGCTCAAGCGCATCAAACGTGAAGTGTCTTGAACAGGGGCGGGGCATGTCAGATACTAGAGAGCATTTGAATGGTTACGATTTTTGAGAAACTGAAGCGGAAGTAAAAACATTAGGCAAGTGACAAACTACAAGCTTTTCATGTTCTAAACACAAATTTTGTCACTGTTTGGCAGCACACCAGCTAATAGATATCCTAAATACTAACAATACTGATTCTAACAGCTAAAAAAAAAACTTTCACGGGACCTTTAACACCATTCTACTGGCTTACATTAATATAATGTTAATCATACATTACATACTACAGTATACTACAGTATAACCCGTACAAGACCAAAAACAAACCTACAGATTAGTTGAACTACACAATTCCTGATTTGAAATGACTTCAATTGAAATACTTAAGAAAAAGTAGTTAAATGTGGCACCTCATGTCATTCTTGTAAAATCACTTTAAAGTCAGTCCACAGCCAAGATAAACGCTAAAATTACATTTCTATGCACTATGCGTGAGTGTGAGAGAAAGCAGTGATTGATTTCTTCACCACAAAGCCAAGGCTGAATACATAGTTCTCCTTGTTTCATAGCCATTAGTCATTCACGATACACCATGTCCTTCCACACTTGAATTTTCTTAAAAAATTAAATATAAAATAAAACTTTCGAAAACTATGTTTAGGCGCCACGGTGGCGTAGTGAGTAGCACGTTCGCCTCACAGCAAGAAGGTCGCTGGTTCGATCCCCGGCTAGGCCAGTTGGCATTTCTGTGTGGAGTTTGCATGTTCTCCCCGTGGTTGCGTGGGTTTCCTCCGGGTGCTCCGGTTTCCCCCACAGTCCAAAGACATGCGGTACAGGTGAATTGGGTAAGCTAAATTGTCCATAGTGTATGTGTGTGAATGAGAATGTATGGATGTGTTTCCCAGAGATGGGTTGTGGCTGGAAGGGCATCCGCTGCGTAAAACAAATGCTGGATAAGTTGGCGGTTCAATCCGCTGTGGCGACCCCAGATTAATAAAGGGACTAAGCCGAAAAGAAAATGAATGAATGAAAACTATGTTTAAGGTGTGCACTCAACCAGTCACACCAGAACCTAAAAAGAGAAGCTCCTTTCCATTTACTTTCATCCTTATACTCCCATTTATCAGACACTTTTTCAAAATACAAAGAAAGACATTTGTATGATAATTATGATGTTCCTATATCAATCCATTAAGAACAATATTGTCTGCCTGATGTTATAAAGCCTGGTATATAATACTGGTAATTGGATTCCAATTGTGGTATATAATAATAATCCAATTGTGGTATATAATGGTATATAATACTGGTAACTGGATTCCAGTTCAAATTAAATATCGGTTAAGGTTTGCCAAACAGGCGATCAAATATTTTCCCCAGAATACTATGCTAAACTATAGAATTAAATAACGATTAGCATCTGATATAATGCAATTAACAGGTATTTGTATGTAAATATGTACAATGCTGGAAAAGTTTGAAAATGCAGCTGGAAAGTGCTTAAATCAAGAACCCTGGATACTGATAATTAAAATACCTCATACTACCTCCGTATATATTAATAAGATACTGCCACTTTATCACAATGTTTACAAGCCTTTTGCACTATATACTGTTTGCATTATACTGTATTTCTTGCACTATATAGACCATTTTGAGGGATGTAAACAATAACAAAAAGTTTTTTCTGTTTCACATTTTTAGTTTCCATAGCTTCCGAGAATCCCAAAACATCCACATATTGATAAATAATGTTATGATAGCTGTTTTAATGTTATTATGGAATCACCTCTTGTTACAAGTATATTGCTGCAGCCCGGAGACCTCCAAGTGGGGAGGATTACACCGCAAGTAGGTTGGGTGACCTCCAAGTCGGAGGGACTTAAACCGCAAGTAGGTTGGATTTAGGTGGTGTAGGTGGAGCGGATATTTCTAAAACACATCAGGTTACTGGGAGGTTGGGTTTACGGTTGGGTTTAGGTGAAGACGTTAATAAAACACAACAGGTTTCTGTGAGGTTGGGTTTAGGGATGGGTTTAGGTGTAGACATTAATAAAACACAATTTTGGACTCCGTGTCATGTACAACACATTAAATCAATTAAAATTCCAGGTTTGTACAGCCCACTTGGAGCTCAAGTCCCACCCACTTGGAGCTGGCTCCGACCTCCGTTTATACCCTTCTCTCTTGTTACAGTTATAAAATAGTTTGACAACAGGCAGGAAATGTTCATGGGCCAATAACATTACCTCACTGAAATGGTCTATATTGTCCTTGCCAAATGCCTTTAAGTGTAATTGTGTGGTTTACAATTAATATAGTTTACTTATATTTTTAGATTACATTATATCTGTATTTGTATTTATTGTAATTTATTTTTAAAAATGTGACTTTTTTTAAAATTAATATTATCTGTTAGGCACCTAGGGTCTGAGAGTTAGAGTAGTTTCGATTTTCTGTATGTCCTGCACATATAGTTAAATTGACAATAAAGCTGACTTTGACTTGACTTTGAAATACTGTCATTTACTCTCTTAAATGTCATTTACTTGCATCCTCAACATGTAATCTTTCATCTTAAATTTATATTTATTTTCATTTCATTCATTCATTCATTTTCTTTTCGGCTTAGTCCCTTTATTAATCCGGGGTCGCCACAACGGAATGAACCGCCAACTTATCCAGCATTTGTTTTACGCAGCGGATGCCCTTCCAGCCACAACCCATCTCTGGGAAACACATCCATACATTCTCATTCACATACATTATGGACAATTTAGCTTACCCAATTCACCTGTACCGCATGTCTTTGGACTGTGGGGGAAACCGGAGCACCCGGAGGAAACCCACGCAACCACGGGGAGAACATGCAAACTCCACACAGAAATGCCAACTGGCCCAGCTGGGGATCGAACCAGCGACCTTCTTGCTGTGAGGCGAACGTGCTACTCACTACGCCACCGTGGCGCCCTAATTTTCATTTTTCATTTCAAAGAGTGCAAATTAAAAACGAACAGAAGGATCATGAGTAGAGTTTTCGTTTTATGCAAAAGCAAAGTAATTTAGTTAAATAGTAAGATAAATTACGAATTCCATTTTGAAGCAGTTTCAAGCACTTTATCCAAAATCTAAGCAGTTTATAAACCTTGAGAAAACTAGATTATAATTCAAGGATTTCCTGTACGAACCCTGTTCATTCATTCATTCATTTTCTTTTCGGCTTAGTCCCTTTATTAATCCGGGGTCGCCACAGCGGAATGAACCGCCAACTTATCCGGCATTTGTTTTACGCAGCGGATGCCCTTCCAGCCACAACCCATCTCTGGGAAACACATCCATACATACACATTCACACACATACACTATGGACAATTTAGCTTACCCAATTCACCTGTACCGCATGTCTTTGGACTGTGGGGGAAACCGGAGCACCCGGAGGAAACCCACGCAACCACGGGGAGAACATGCAAACTCCACACAGAAATGCCAACTGGCCCAGCCGGGGATCGAACCAGCGACCTTCTTGCTGTGAGGCGAACGTGCTAACCACTCGGCCACCGTGGCGCCCTGTACGAACCCTGTGTATCTGAAAAATTGTCATATTGGTGAATCCCTAGCTAACATGCAAACCGTGTTCATTTAGGAATAAGATTGTGTGGGTGTTTGAATCAAGATCACAATCTTTATTTAGATCCTTCAGCAACTTTGTAGAAGGTGCTAATAACTTCAAGCAACTTGCTAAAAGAAATGAACGCTTGTAAATATTTATTTTTATGAAGTACAGTTCACCTGGCAACCTGTGCCATACGTCATTGCGTCAATGTAATGATTATCCATTTATCCAGATGATACTACTTCAATGTTTCAGTTACGCTCTCTGTCATGAATCAAACAGAGGCTGCTAACAGGCTGATTGGTGGAGCCATGCATGGGTCTGATTGTGGGAGCATGTATGAGAGCTCATAAACGCTGAACGGGTGTCTCTCAAAGAGCTCTGGACCCATCTGTTGATGAGCGGGAGAGCAACACCTCTGAGCACATGCGCAGGCGCTCACACAAACACAGAGCGAGCGGTTTCACTGGCACTCCATCTGGTGTACTCGACCTTCTGTTCACTATATGGCAAACACTGTCAACAAGGCGCAGGGTTGTGTGTGTATTAGAGAGAAACGACAGTCATGTAGATCATTCGCAAGCTACCTGAAACACAAGGTGTCGCAGAGGTGAGGCAGCCATGTCAGATTTCAGATAAATGGATGTATGAGAATAATGAAGTGTCTCTCTGTACTGTGAATGAACTCTCTTGTGAAAACAGGGAACGTCAAACATACAGTTTGACATACAATTTAACTTGATGCACGCTGAACACATAATGTAGTATTAAAACCATATTTTCATGCTCTTTGTGCTTTAGTACTGTACTGAAGAAATATATATGCTAGTGACATGCTAAAACAGGGTACAAATGTGATAAAACATGTTAACTACAAGCTAAAACAGGCTAACAACTGGCTAAAAGACGCTAGCAATTTGTTAAAACAATCTATTGGAAACGTCACTATCTATCTATCTATCTATCTATCTGTCTGTCTGTCTGTCTGTCTGTCTGTCTGTCTGTCTGTCTGTCT
>CAIGQQ010020246.1:6351397-6368810 GCA_903798035.1 Danio albolineatus | reverse complement strand
AGAGAGAGAGAGAGAGAGAGAGAGAGAGAGAGAGAGAGAGAGAGAGAAAAAATAGGTAAAAAACATGTATTAAAATCCTGATTCAATATTGGAGTTACTTTTGCATGCTGGAGAAAGGACGACACCATGGCTGAAGTATTTCTGTTAGACAGGTAATGTTGCACTTTAAAACTGTTTTAGTCACACAAACTGATGTAGATTGTGTTGCTATGAAAGGAGTTATTTGCACAGAAGTGCTGTTCAGCCACTGAAATCTTCCAGCGATAGATTGATGCGACTATTCTCAGTTTCATAAGGGACATTTACAGCATCGATAATGTAGATTTTATTTAGTTTAACAACAAAACATCAGTAAACAACGATATTCCGCCTAGCCTGCTTTACTGAGGTGATATATTATATTACATTACATTACATTACATTACATTACATTACATTACATTACATTATATTATATTATATTATATTATATTATATTATATTATATTATATTATATTATTTATTTTTGAACAATGATAACCTGTGACACGATCCCTATATTGTTTACCATACTGTGAATATTCTGTCAGAAACAGCATGTAAGTATGGCTTAGTAATGAGTGTAATTCCTGCACACTGCCGGCCAAGAAATAGTTGCTTTAGCTCAACACATGAGAGAGGGTTCTGCTGTCATCTTTAAGGTACGCACTCGTGTTTTCAGGAGGCGTGCCTTTGGACGGCAGGGGAGGGACTGTGTTTCAGAGATTTATGCTAACAGGTTAGCATTGTAGCAGAACACCTTTAAATAACTATGTCAAAATGCTTACGTATACATGTCAATTTACAATTCACAGATGTAGTAAATAAAAATTAGAAATGTCTTTAAAAACAATAAGCAATAAAAGAATTTCCCTTTCGTTTTGTTTCTTTGTTTTTTTCTAAGGGAAATTAAAGTTCTGGCAGAGGATTTTGCTATAATAATCAGGTTACTGATGATTAAACCTGAGAAGCTTTTCTCTCTCAAACTGATTCTTTAATTTTTCTGTCTCTTTGGTGCTTCCACACTTCACTCTCTCCCTGTCTCTCTCTCTCTCTCATTTCCTCATCCTCTCTCTCTGGAATACAGCTTTCAGCCATGCAAAACCTCATTGATTTTGCCCCGCAGATTAACAAACCAAATTTCCTTTACACAGCAAACTGTCATATCCTCATTCGCTGGCTGCCTTTCTGCTGATGGGAAGCTTTTCAGTAAGAGTGATGGAGAGAGAAAGGCTGGAAGAGTAAAAGCTAAGAGAAGATCCAGACTCTCCGCTTCACTGCTTCTGTCACCGCCTTCTTTCATCCTCCTGCTTTTGCTTTCTTCATTCGCAGTCAAAGACACCGGTTTCCAGCGTGTGATTGGCTGCGGTCCTCAGTGCGTGGGCTTCAGACCAGATGGATGAGGTGTCACTCAAGAAAGCCTCAAAAACGCAAAGAGATGAAAAAGGGAAAAACGCTTCTTTGCACAGACGCGACCACGTGAGGCTTTTTTAAAACTTGCCAAACTATGGAGCATCATGCTATATTAATTCCCAGTCTCTATGCAGTAGCACTATCCAATAAAAATCCAATAAAACTATCCAACAAAAGGCCAAAAGTATAGGACGCTTCCACAGTCTCAGTGCACTTAGAATATTTAGACATTTTCATGTAGTTCCATTTATATAAATATAAAAATTAAGGCATTTATTATATTTATATAAAATGTAACTACATGGGGTGGGCGCCACGGTGGCCGAGTGGTTAGCACGTTCGCCTCACAGCAAGAAGGTCGCTGGTTCGATCCCCGGCTGGGCCAGTTGGCATTTCTGTGTGGAGTTTGCATGTTCTCCCCGTGGTTATGTGTATGTATGGATGTGTTTCCCAGAGATGGGTTGTGGCTGGAAGGGCATCCGCTGCGTAAAACAAATGCCGGATAAGTTGGCGGTTCATTCCGCTGTGGCAACCCCGGATTAATAAAGGGACTAAGCCGAAAAGAAAATGAATGAATGAATGAACTACATGGGAAAAAATGTCTAAATATTGTCATTTTTTCTAGCAACATTTTTAAAACTAATAAATACACAATATTAAAAATCTACGCTATATCTATACTACTTTGTTTTCACACACAATACTTTATCTTACAATTTAATATATATATATACATATATATATACACACACACATACATACACATATATACATATCTATATACATATATGTGTGTGACATTTATTATCATATTATAGTATAAATTATGATTGTAACTGAGTTATATCATTATAACGGAGTTAATTTCATATACGTTTAATATTTATTTACATGTCACTATATATTTTTTATCATTATATACATATATAGAGAAAGAGAGAGAGGGGGGTGGATATATAAACAATTAATATTTAATTTTAGATAAATTCTTCACTAAATATATCAAATATATTTCATTTTTACATGGGAACTAATTATGAACTAGGTGTAATGTCATCTGTGTATTAAGTTCAGCTCTTTCATGTTGTGCATTAAGCGAATATAATCCAATTCAATAATTCACCATCCGACATAACCACAAAAAAAAATATATATATAGCTAAAATGATGTAGACTTTGAAGATTATGAAATCAGGCATAAGAGCCCCTTTGTCATTTTCAGGCCACTTATGACAGCTGTGTGTGAGATCCACAAACATAATGCAACACCATTCTGCAGTTCAAAGGCAGCTAAACAGATGCAAACAAAGATGAATCTCAATTCGCTAAGAAAACAGAGACAAGAAAGAGGGCCAATGGTAATCCAGCATCACAGTAGGTGTGCACAATAAATCGGTGTTAAAGGGAGCGGTGAACAGTGAGGTTTGTTTGTTGGCTGCAGAATTAGCTGATCCCTCAAACAGGCCGCGTGTGCTGGGTTTGTTGCGCAAAGCGTTGCTTGCTGAGGCAATGTTTTCCCCTCCTCACTCAGACCTGCAGAGCACTTTGGTTTAACCGTCCCTGAGGGACACGAACAGGCACTTCAGGCTCTTTATTTCCTCCCTCTCTCTCTTTTCTTGTTTTTTCCCCATTCGCTCACCCCATTCAACATCCATTCTGTCTGTCTAACCCTAAATTCTCTCTCCATTCCCTCTCACTCGCTTTCAAGATGCGTCTGATTGTGACAAGCCCTAAAAATAAAGCCCCTCTGAGGACTCGACTACATAAAATGCTTTGCTTTGCGATTTCAAAGTGCTTTTGATTACTGAAAAGTGCAGCGGCGTATCGACTTTGAGGGATGTGTCTTTAAATCAAGCAAGAGGCCTAAAAGAAAACAAACCAAAGAAGAAATGATCCAGCACAGAGATTTTGGTGTGACAGACAGATGCAATCACAGTGATGTTATAAACAGGCAAGCTGAAAAGACAGACAACAATGATCTAAATACGATAAGGCCAAAATGAATGGCGATGAAATGAATGAGAGATGGAAGTCACATATGGGAGGATGAGTACACTACATAAGCGCTGCGAAGCGGACAAGATGCTATGGAGAAAAAAAAAACAAAAAGAGATAGAGGGACGCGAAGACAAAGATAACAGAGTAGAATACTAATAAAAATACCAGATTAGATCTTGCAGTGTAGTATATTTCTTCGGCACAGTCCAAAAAATCGTCAGTGTCGGGCTGTTTAGTAGAAGGACCAAGAAACTTCAGTTAATTACACACACACACACACACACACACACACGTGAGCCTCGTGTGGCTTCAAAGACACAATGACTGATGATGGGTTACTGGTAGCCGAGGTGGTTGGTTGAAGACGTGTTTGCAAAGATCTGACTTCATACAGGTCTGTGGGTTAAAGCTACAGTCCATAATTGCTGAAATGATGATGGGAGACCATATAAAAAGTTCATAAATAATAATTCTGCTTTAAACTAATGCTTTGGCCTTCAAATCAAATCCACATGCACTCAAAATAGACCAAATAAATTGACATTTAGACAGACAAATTTTACCAATCACAGTGCCAATTAAATGTGCACTCATTGCTATCTGCATTTTGACCAAAAATATAGTAGATTCAAATCTGTGAAAAGGTGATCACTGAGCTCATTTAAAGGTGTCATTAGATCAGCTAGATTGCTTGGAAATTTTTTAATGCGTCACTAATTGTTCTTTAGGAAATTGCTTGTTATTTTTGTCGTTCTAAATTACCAGATGATGTTATTTCCAGTTGCCTGTACTGTATATGCTAAATATTTGTTTTGTTTAGCTATTTCAAGACGTTTAGACCCTGAATACATTATTACAATGCATTTTTCTGTCAATTCTACCAAAAGCTATTCATTATTTCTCCTGTATGAGCAGGAATTGACAGTGGGAGGCCCACTATTGGTAGTGAACATTTACTGATTTAGCAGAAGTGAAGTGAAAACGTAAAACTGTTTAACATTTTTCAAATGTTTTATTCAAAGCAAATTGTCCTCAAATCTAGTCTCAAAAGATTATAATTTCATATAAGTCTCATCTAGGGCGCCACGGTGGCGCAGTGAGTAGCACGTTCGCCTCACAGCAAGAAGGTCGCTGGTTCGAGCCCCGGCTGGGTCAGTTGGCATTTCTGTGTGGAGTTTGCATGTTTTCCCCGTGGTTGCGTGGGTTTCCTCCGGGTGCTCCGGTTTCCCCCAAAGACATGCGGTACAGGTGAATTGGGTAGGCTAAATTGTCCGTAGTGTATGAGTGTGAATGTGTGTGTATGGATGTTTCCCAGAGATGGGTTGCGGCTGGAAGGGCATCTGCTGCGTAAAAAATATGCTGGATAAGTTGGCGGTTGATTCCGCTGTGGCGACCCCGGATTAATAAAGGGACTAAGCTGACAAGAAAATGAATGAATGATTGAATAAGTCTCATCTAAAGGCCTCTTTTGTTTACTTTGTGTTTTTTTATTTGGCTGTAAAGTAATTTGTATTAACTGAAATCATTCTTCATAGTAAAATCAAACTGTAATGCGCCTGACTGGAACTGTTTTTCTGAAAATAACTGTCCACCTGTCAATCAGACTCAAGCGTTTAACAGCTTCACAGTATGCAAATATATACTCTGTAAGAACAATCAGTAAAATAACAGTTTTCTATATTTTGTTTTGCTGTAAATTACAGTCCAAAAACCTGATAATAAACTATGAACACTTTTTCTGTTAATTTACAAACATGTTCCTCTTTATATTATTTAATATACAGTATCTTGATTCAAACGACGACAACTTCAATTAAAGTCACTTTGTTAATACACAGTTAAATCTGACTTCAAAATTGATGACTTCATCGTCCAAAGCTGACATAGCAGAGATAAAAACTCAATGCACATTAACAACCATAAATAAGCGGAACCACAAATACAAATACAAATACTGTTCATTAACTGATTTGTTTACAGTGTATAATAATGTAAAAAAAAAAAAAACACCATCACCTGAATGATATGTTTTTCTTATTAAAAGCCTTAGCGAGCCACCAGTTGCAGCAATTATGTACTGTCCTTTATAACCATTAAAACAACATGATGTGAATCCAGAAAAAACAAGAGAAAATCAAAGCGGTGGCATCGTCAGATGTGAGCTCCGGTTCAGAAGACGGCATCATGAGCATGAAGCTGCAATGGGAATCGACATTAATTTGATGTCCTGCTGTTAAAAAATGATCTGGTTTATGAAAGGATGACAAATCCAGTTACAACATGAGAAACACTGAGTGCTCAAATGAGATGAAGATCAGTCAACGCTGCATTTTTCTGCAGCGCTTAAAGGAAGGCTTATTGATTAGATGCCACGGAAAGCTGCATCTAACCTTTCAATTATGGCGGTGGGGAGAGTGAGAGACAGACGTCTAAAATGCACAACAGTCAAACATGGTGTGAAGAAAAAACAACAACTGTCAAGAGATGAGCTGGGATTGTGGTACATTTGAGGAAAATGTAACATAATGGGAAGTGTCAGCTTATAGAAAAAATCATTCCGAAGTGTTCACTGCACACTCATGGCCAGTGTGATTTCAGATTAAGCTTGACGTGACTGGCCGCTTTCTCAGTTGCTCTGTTCCAAAACCTAGTTAGTTCCCTATAGAGGGATCATGTGTGTTACTGAAAGGTAAAAATTGTATTTTAGATCAGCTAAGATGCAATATTTTAACATGATATTGCATATATTGTTCATTCTGAAGAATATACAGTTGAAGTTAAATTGATTATCCCTCCTGTGAATTTTGTAAATTTCCCAAGTGGTGTCACAGTATTTGCAATGATATTTTTTTCTGGAGAAAATTTAATTTGTTTTAGTTTAGCTGGAATACAATAAATCTTTACATTAAAAAAAATAAGATTAACAAGATTAGCCCCTATGAACATACACTCACTGGCCACTTTATTAGGTACACCAGTCCAACTGCTCATTAACGCAAATGTCTAATCGATGACTTTGAACATGGGATGGTTGTTGGTGCCATACAAGTCTGAGTATTTCAGAAACTACCTGCTGTATCTACTGGAATTTTCATGCACATCCATCTCTAGGGGTTTACAGAGAAAAGAAATAAATATCCAGTGAGTGGGCCACAGCAGCAGAAGACCACACCGGGTGCCACTTCTGTCAGCTAAGAACAGGAAATTGAGGCTATGATTCGCACAGGCTCACCAAACTTTGACAACAGAAGATTGGAAAAACATTGCCTTGTCTGATGAGTCTCGATTTCAGCAGCGTCATCTGGATGATGGGGTCAAAATTTGGCATCAACAACATGAAAGCCTGGATCCGTCCTGCCTTTTATTAACAGTTCAGGCTGGTTATGGTGGTGTATTGGTGAGGTGGATATTTTCTTGGCACACTTTGTGGCCATTAGCACCAACTGACCATCGTGTCAACGAAACAGCCTACCTGAGTATTGTTGCTCACTATGTCCATCTTTTTATGACCATAGTGTACTCATCTTCAGATAGCTACTTCCACTAGAATAATTCGTCATGTCATGAATCTCAGACTGGTTTCTTGAACATGACAATGAGTTCACAGAGCACCATTGGGATGTGGCAAATCTGCAGCAACTGTGTGATCCTATCATGCCAATATGGACCAAAACCACTGAGGAACATTTCCAGTACCTTGTTAAGTCTATGTCACGAAGGATTAAGGCAGTTCTGAAGGCAAAAGGGGGTCCAAACTGGTACTAGTAAGTAGTTAGTGTACCTAATAAAGTGGCCGCTGAGTGTATATACTGTATGCATTTTTCGATTGGCTAAACGCAATTATGTATCCAATGTAGTTATCCAATGACTTTCTGAAAGGTAACAATCTTATTTTAGATCTGCCAAGATACAACATTAACATAGTTTGCATTTATTTGTTATAGTTGCATAATTGTTCATTTTGAAGAATATATATTATATATATTAGCATAGATTTACATCAATATATAGAATTTGTGTGTGTGTGTTTATTTACATGGTGCTGAATAAGAGACGCTTGGGTATTTGCATAGTGTATTTAATAAAACAAAAAAAGTTTACATATTTATACTAATGAAA
Organism: Danio albolineatus; assembly: GCA_903798035.1. Lineage (NCBI taxonomy): Eukaryota > Metazoa > Chordata > Actinopteri > Cypriniformes > Danionidae > Danio > Danio albolineatus. Next base: position 6,361,261 of record CAIGQQ010020246.1, on the reverse strand, counting down.
GCAGATTATGTGAACGGCACTATAATTTTTGTTTACTTATCTACTTATACATTTCATTCCTCTTCTGTTCTGAATATTCTGACATTTAAAGGATTTCTTGTGGAGTGAGGAGAACTAAAATACATGTTAATCATGTTGTAAGCATTTTATTTTTTAGGACTCATAGTAAAAAGTCAAGTACTTGTGTATAGTTTATGTGTGCATGACATTGCTGTTTTCTTTTTTTTTCTTTTTTTTTACAAAATGACATTTTTGTAGTTTGCACAGAAACAATAACGGTACAGTGTTTAAAAAGTGCTGCTTTGAAACCAGATTGCAAAAAATTTAATTTTCAGGATCTCATTAAAGCATTACTATAGAAATGAATGGCCATAAATACAGTTTCAGTTTTTTGTAAACAGCATTGTGTAAATATCTCCTCAGCTGCTTTTAATTTATATTAACAGCTGTCTTCTGCTTACATTCTCCTACATTACTGCAGCAGGCAATTCACTAGGTTTTGGAACAGAGTTAGTATGATGTAACGAAGCATCATGAACTGTGTTCTGATTGGTTAATCTCTCATGGGTTGTTTGCAATCAGAGGAAAGGCCAAAGCGAATGACTCACCGGTTCATGATGCGGCTTCGTCTCTGTTGTTATCGGAGGGTCAAACTTCACCTGACCGACTGTAAGAAAAAACAACATAATTAAAGGAACAGTATGACTTTTTAAAAAAATTTATGGCTTAGAAATAGGGGTGAGTAAATACTGATCAACTTATAAATAGGCCCACAGGTCTCTCTCTCTCTCTCTCTCTCTTGTTCTCTCTTTCTATTGTATGTTATGTTATGTTGTGGATTTTAGCTCATACTCTCAAAATAATTCCAAAGACATCCATAGATTTAAAAAACTATCTGCACAGTAGTAGCAAAAATATGACTAATATTTGAAGTCTGAACATTAGTAGACATATCATGTTGAGGTGCAGTGAGAATCACAGGTCCAGTGAATTTAGTTGTTGTAGTTATAATAGAAAATCCCTCAAAAGGAGATGTGGGCAGACTGATTTACTCAATGAAGTGATTTCAGCACAGGTCTGTCAAGTTTGCCCAGGGGAAAAATGCAACAAACACTCACAGTTAATCTCTGACAGAGTTTTCCCTTCCCGACTCGTGCGGCTCGTTGATCGAATCCGGTGTGGAACAGACACTGGAGGCTGGAGAGAGGAAGAAAAACACACACACACACATACACAGAAAAAACACATTATATGAAAAACATTTGTATAAAAGAACAATTGTTATTATTATTATAAGCATGTTTGATACATTTTTTTTAATGTTGTATTTTTATTTTATAAAGAAATATTTTTAAAAAGTTATGCTGTTTAAGTAGTTATAATTGTTAACCTGTTTAACTGAAATGATCATATTTTCCTTTTATTTTTTAATGCATACAATTTTTTATTTGTAAAAAGATTATTTACAGTTATTAGTTCATTTGTACAATAATGATAATGAAATAAGAATTAAATCAAAATAACAATGATGTTATTGTATTGATGTTAATGAATATACACAATAATAATACAATTAAACAATAATACATGTAATAAATTACGACATACATTTTTAAATAGATCATTATAAAGCATATTATTGGAAAATACCAAAATGTGTTCAAATACAGTTTAATAAACCTTAAAATATGAGAAACATAATTTCAATATACACTCACCGGCCACTTTATTAGGTACACCTGTCCAACTGCTTGCTAATGCAAATTTCTAATCAGCCAATCACATGGCAGCCTATAAAAGGCAACAGTAACTGAAATAAACACTCATTACAACCGAGGTATGCAGGAGAGCATCTCTGAACGTACATCACGTCAAATCTTGAGGTGGATGGGCTACAGGAGCAGAAAACCACACTAAGTGGCACTTCTGTCAGCTAAGAACAGGAAACTGAGGTTACAATTCGTACAGGCTCACCACAAATGAACAAAAGAAGACTGGAAAAACACTGCCTGGTCTGATGAGTCTCGATTTCTGATGCAACATTTGGATGGTAAGGTGAGAATTTGGCGTCAACAACATGAAAGCATGGATCCATCCTGCCTTGTATCAACGGTTCAGGCTGGTGCTGGTATAATGGTGTGGGGGATATTTTCTTGGCACACTTTGGTACCAATTATACCAATTGAGCATCGTGTCAACACCACAGCCTACCTGAGTATTGTTGGTGACAATGTCCATCCCTTTATGACCACTTCTGATGGTTACTTCCAGCAGGATGACGCGCCATGTCATAAAGCACAAATCATCTCAGACTGGTTTCTTGAACATGGCAATAAGTTCACTGTACTCAAATGGCCTTCAGTTACCAGATCTCAATCCAAAAGAGCACCTTTGTGATGTGGTGGAAAGGGAGATTCCCATCATGGATGCGCAGCCGACAAATCAGCAGCAACTGCTTGATGCGATCATGTCAATATGGAGCAAAATCTCTGAGGAATATTTCCAGTACCTTCTGAAGGCAAAAGAGGGTCCAATCCGGTACTAGTAAGGTGTACCTAATAAAGTGGCCGGAGAGTGTATATTATAATCTATAATATATAATAGAACTTAAGTATAGGCCGCATTTAAATTTATTGCATTACATTACATATATTACAGTACAGTACATTCTATAAATACCCATTGCTCGATCTCCATCAAGCAGTCCTATCCAGTTGAATGGCTTTATACATAAACAACATCAAACCAAATAAAAGTCTATATTGCAGTAACACTGCTCAATCAATAGCTTGCATATTAGTGCGCCATTCTTAGCAGATCAGTTAAAAACACCCCGTCAGCGAAATCACATCACATCAATACATTCAAGACAAGAGCGGCTTAAATGCTTACACTTCAGAGATCACTTAGTGCCATCACCAGAGACGCCACGAGCTAAAAATACATGCCAGGCATCACTCTCTGATATCAGGCCGGGTCGCGCCACTGACCCTATGAATCCCTATCTGTCTGACGCGGCTCAAGAGAAAATCATTACAGCCTGCTGGACGTCCCTGATGACTGTTCACAAAAGTTTACTGTCGTTCCTGAATCAAAGGACATCCTCCATCAGCAACACACACAGATACAGTGCCCTTCACTTACACTGGCAGCCTGGTAAATATGAGCAAAGAATGCTGTTAAAAAAAATATTGTTTAACCGTGCAAAAAATAATAACAAACATAAATTAATTAAATAAATAAAATGTATATCTGTGTTTATTATTAGTTATTGGCACCCCTGTGAATTCTTAACAAGGATTTTTCCACCAACTTATTTAATTTTTTAAATGAAGTTAATATTAAATTAATACAAATGAATATTTTTAAATTAAGGTTCACCTGAATGACTAGAAACAGGACACACGGTTCCCTCTTTGCCTTAAAATACATCTAAAACAAGAAACTGTTTTACTTTACCTGACAATTATTTAAAAAGTAATTATTAAACCAATTAACTTACATATTTTTATTTTAAATGAATAAATACTGTGTGTAACTGTAATAAAAATAATGATTGGCCAAAAATGTTTTCTAATTATAAAAAATACATAAGACATGATTTTTCTCTTTTTATTTACAGTGTATTTGCACATTAAGCATTTAAAGTCATTGTACTTTAAGTCATTACAGGGTTCATACACATTTTTAATACTAAAATTTAATGACTTTTTTAGGACTTTCAAGTAAATTTTCATGACCTAATGTTTCATGTAATGTCTACCACTCTACTTATACATGTTAAATATTAAGAAAAACGATGCATGTTCAAAGTTATTGCAGCATATCATATAACATGCAATAATCTATTTAGTTTAAATTAATCTTTATATCTATGTAAAATGTAATGTTCACACAGCACTAATAATGTGAGAGCATGTGTTTGACCATGGACAGAAAAGAAGTAAACACAACTAACCTATATTAAAGTATACAGACATTTCTTAAACTAATTTCCATGACTTTTCCAAAGCTTTGTGGGTTTTTCAGTTTTTCCAAATCTTTTCCAGGCCTGGAAAATGCCATGTCAAAATTCCATGACTTTTCCAGGTATTTCATGACCGTAAGAACCCTGCATTTATAATATTTTGTCATGAAAACAATATTTGATCCAAAATAATAATAAATATATATATTTTTTTATCTCTTGTTTGTGTTTGAAACATGACTGAATGATGATTTTGAAGTGTGATTTTTCATATTTTCAAATATTTAAATCCATTACATGACAAAGGCTTTAATTCCATAAATTTAGTACACCAGATTCTGTATCCTTTGCACTGTATTATGCACACACACTGTAAAAAGTTATTAGCTACTTTAAAAAATTGTAAACACTTTGTAACTTGAAAAGATTAAGTTGACTTCATTTTTCTAATTATGCACAGTTCATTTACTTACTGGAAATGGGATAAAAGCTACGTGTCTACCGATGAGTGTTTTCTCATGATCCGAGCATTTGTTTTCAGTTGTATTCAATGGCAGCACCACGTTTTTTGAGCGCCTGTAGTGTATCAAGGCACTGAGTGGGTGTTTTACCGTCATCGTTGAATGGTCTGCATTTTTCAGTTGTTACAAGTCGTTAAACGTACCCATCAGTGACACTTTATAGCTAGCGGGACTTTACCATTACAGTTTAAAATGCAGGGTTCCACACAATTAATTTACGTTGTCCCAACACAAATCGATAGCATTTAAGTTGATTGAACATAAAGCAATTAAGTTGCCACGAAAAATCTTAAGAGTTGTTTTTGTTTCTGCTCATTGTAAATAAATAGCTTGAACAAGCAGCAAAATAAAAAAAATTTAACGGTCAACAAATAATCTGCTTATAAACAAATAAGACTATCAACTTGTAATGGTACAGCTGGGTTACTCTTGTATCATAGCAACGACTGAAAAAAAAACACTGTGCCACAAAAACGCTCACAACTGAGTATTTTTAGAACCGTGCAAAAACACTTCGGTGGACACTCATCTTTACTCACTTTATGTCAAGTCTACTAACTGCTTTTTGGCTAAATAAAAACTGTCTCCTAGATCTACAATCTAAAAACTACGAACCTAAAATTACCACCATCAGTTTGTTCTTTCAAGAAAAAAGCCTCTACTTTTATCCTAACTGAAGAGTCTTCAGCAAAAGATCAAACAGTTCAACAATAAAGGCATTTTTCCACTGCCTTCTTTGCTCGTATTCATCAATGGCACCAGTGTTAGTGGGTAGAACTGTAAACAGAAACACATGCATACGCGGCGCACATTAATACACGAGGACATTTGAATCCAGGAAACTAAAAGGACATCCTTCACTCCAGTTTCACTCCAGCGGCAGGGCTGATGGAGATGTGATGAGGAGAGATAAGACAGAGGAACAGACGCACGACCTTCAGACAACAAGGACGCAGCAGGACTCTGAAACAGAAATAGACAGCATGCCAAACACTGCGCCCTTCCCTCAGCGGACGCCTGTGAATATTCTAGCACTCCTCTTAGCACTCGGGCCACATGGTACAGTGACTAGGAAAGACACTATCTGTGCTTTCCAAAACATATAAATATATATGTACAGTACATGAGTTCAGACTGTAATGCTTATAAAGATAATATAAAACAATGGATGAAAGAGGGGGGAAATAGAACGGTCAAGTTACAATTGATGACAAACTCAAAAGAAAAGTGTCATCTTAAATTATTCTGAATTCAAAATGAATATGCAATATAATAAAACTTTAAATAAAAAACATAAATATAAAAAAAAAACTTTATTGCACAAAAATATTATTTGTATTATTTTTTTTTATTGTGCCTATCAACAAGACTCAAAATAAAATCAACAAGAATTATAAATAAACTCAAAAATGGTCTGCAAAATAAAACATAATTATTAAATTTTTTAAATAATATTATTTTTTATATAATTAAGGGTTAAGCATTGTACTGTCTTGACATAGTCTAGACATTTTTCAAGATAAATTTAAAGAAAGAAATTATGAATGTAAAATTCGTAATAAAATAAAAATAACATAAAACTTTTAGCTAAAGATTCACTCAGTAGTAAAAATGATTTGTATTCACTGATTTAAAAAATATATAAACTCTAAAAGCTCTTTGATGATGTTGGGTTAAATCTTTGAAGCAAAACTCAGCACAAACGGCAGACGAAAATTATGTCAAGATATCCAAATCCTACTTCTCAACTTCAAAACTTCAAAACTTTCAAAACCGAGCCCTTGAGCGATCGAGACTCAGATCAATAATCAGACAAAACTTCCTACAACATCTTGTGAAACTCACACACATATAAACACACACAACTGTTCAAGCAAACAAGATAACTTAGAAAGATGCATTCTGGGTTTTGATAAAACAAGACGATAAAGAAAAATAAATCAAAATTAGTGTCATGTAAGGCATTCACTCCAGTCATCAACTTATTAAAAGGGATAGTTAACATAAAAATGAAAAGTTGCTGTTATTTTACTTGTCCTTATAGACCATACAAAATGTTTGTGGCATTTTTAAGTCAATAAAATATTAAAACAGGTTTGAGTTTACCAGCATTTTGGAAGTCAAAAAACACTTAAAAGCAAACCTTAGTTAATATGATGAGGTCTTGAGGAGCAAAATTACTCTTTGTAAGAAACTGAACATTATTTAAATATACATAGGTCAATTTTGAGCATTTTTATTTTACGTACTTTCTTTATTTCACTTTTACATGTTTCTTTTAATAAACTTTATCCATTTGTGTTTGAAGATTTCAATTACAATATATATACATATGCAGTATATATTCTTCAAGGATTCACAAAATTTTTCTCCACTTCAACAACTATTTTATCCTGAAAGATTTATTCTAAGCATTTTTATTGAGGGATTCTCCATTCAAAATTTTATTATGATTATATGCAACAGTTTATGCTGTAAAATTTCTTTACATCATTTTCTGAATTATGGAGTGAAAAAAAGAGATATGCAAAATCTTCTCTGTGAAAATATATAACTTTAATATTTGAAACAAAAACAAGAATTATTAATTCATTCAACATTCAGATTTCTGCCTGAGAAATGTATGAAATGTATGTATTAATTTTTAAACATAACATTTAAAAGAAAATAAAAAAAACATTTTTAGAAAAAATATTAATATTTTTATCCTGTTCACCTGCAGTGTCTAGCACTAATCCACATCTTCAGCAAAAATAGGTACAGCAGCAGAGTTTCTTGACTATTACACCTGAATGAGAGAATAGTTCCTATCAATAATGTGCTAGGAAATAGTCATTTTCCATTTTCTGTCTGTTTTCTTATATAATGCAACTACAGAAAGTAGTGTCAAGCTTTAAATAGAATTATTATCAAAAGTTTTTCTTTTTTTTTAACAAAATGCTAATAGTCAAATGTGATTCAATTCATTATGCTAAGCTAAGCTAAAAGTGACCCCACCCTTTTAACTCTAGGAGACTTGTAAAATGAGCCGTTTTCAAACAGCGTTGATTGGCCATTATGTTCACATGCTCAACAGATATGACAGTGATTGGCCAACAATGTTCACCAAGTAAACCAATGACCTTCATGTCAAATCACAGTCTTATCTGTTGAGTACAACAATCAGTGGTGTTTAAGAACATGCTCAGCAATGACTAGGGACCCGTTTACACTAATGCATTTTTGTTTTAAAACGCATAAGTTTTGCTCTGGTTACGCCATCCGCCCACACTACGCCGGAGTTTTCGAGGCCCGAAAATGGAGCATTTTGGAAATGCTGGAGAGGCCGTTTTCATTCTAAAACGCTGCTGCTCTGTCTCAGTGTGGATGGGGGAAAACGAAGACGTCTGAAAACGGAGGCGTGGCTGATGAGATTCGCTACTCGATTGGGGCTTTTGGGTCATTGCGTATCCTTCCCTTATTCGTCAAGCCCCTATCACATGACTATAACGCCACCAGAAGATGGCAGACCAGCCATTACTGTAAACAACATGGACACGGAAATAGCAGCGTTGTTTGCACTATTGTCCGTTTTAGGCGCCATTGTGCAGTTTTACTACAACAGCTACATATATTCGCAAGAGGCAAGCTATTGTTCGAGCACTCGCTAATTGCTCGTGTTTCAAGCGGCGTAAGCCCTATTTAGAATGCCGAGCGAGACACATGCTTCCTGTTTATACTTGTATAACGCATGTCCAGAGTGCGCGAATGGTCACGTCACGTTTTTGTTGGAGTAGTGTGGACGGAGATATGTTCAGAAACGATGGGTGAAACGCTAGTGTGGACGCGGATCGTTTTCATGCTAAAATGCCATTTTAAAACTAAAACGCTTTAGTGTAAACGGGGTCTAAATGTCAATGGGAAATTACCTTTTTGTTTTGGTAGAAGTCGATACTTTAATTACCTTAATCCGTATGTATTTGTTTTGAATCACCTGTATATCTTTAATTGACTCTCAAAGTGCTGGCAAACAATTGACTTGAATTTATGAATCATCACAGAATCATCACATCACAGTTTTATCTAAAAAAAAACTTTAACGCTCTATAAAAAAAAAACGAAATAGTCACCTGCATCTTGGATGGTCTAATGGCAAACAAATGGGTACATTTTTATTTTTAGCTCAACAATCCCACCCGTCAAAACATTTCCTGATGCTCACACAGATGCACATCCCTGATACCTTTCTGCGAGCTGCAAAGTGAAGGACTCGTCTTGAGAGAGGAGAGACTGGTAAAAACAAGCCTCTGTATTTAAACTTCAACAGCAGAAAGGGGGGGGGGAGCAACAAAAGAGGAAGTGAGAACGAATGTCTGCTTGGGGAAATTGACTGAAACGGGAGAGTTGAAATGAAAGAAAAACTACTGCCTTAAAAAAAAAAAGTCTTCATTCTCACTTTGGGACTTTTGAAAGAGGCCAAATGATTTCACAAATCTTTATCAGCCCTGTAGCGCCACCGGAAGAGTAGCTTTAGAGACAATCAAAACAAACGGCTGCCATTAAAACAACCATTACAGGCTAATAATGTAGAAAGTACGCCATCGAAAAAATATCACCTCAATAAAAGGGTTGACATATTGGATATATAAGCTCAGGGGGCTCGTCAATTTTTTGGGGGGATCGAAAGGATAACGTGTCTGTTGAATGGGCTGGCGTTTTCTGGGCTCTGATGGTGAATGATGGTCCCGGAGGAGCCGTCATTCATGAAGTGATAGCGGTGATAACGTTGAGAATCACACGGGGAGATTTAATGTACCTCGGGCTCTGGGTCGTCATCATCCAGGTCTGTGTAGGACGAGTGGTCTGGGTTGTTCGCTTTGTCCAGCAGCTCAATCGCCAAAATACGACTAAGTGGTTGGGAGACTAAGGGATGCTGGGTAGAGATGGATGAAACAGCAATGTAAATATACTCTAAAAGACTTGTTGTTTGCCTTTTGTAAGTAAAGAATCATGAAAGATAATTTAATTAATACAAATAAATACATTTTTAACATTTTAAATAATAATAATAAAAAATAATGTTAAATAAAATTAGATTTGCTATCTATCTATCTATCTATCTATCTATCTATCTATCTATCTATCTATCTATCTTTCAATAAGAAATATTTAATAAAATAAATAAAAACAAATTCTAAAAAAAATATTAAATATTACATAAAAATAAAAGTAAAGAATTGCATTTAGTATATTAAAATTTTAAAAAGAATTTATAAGTATGCATTTGACATAGATGCAAATAAAAAACAGTAAAATACATATAACAATAAAATAATTATCATATTAAAAAAAAAATATATATATATATATATATATATATATATATATATATATATA
>CAIGQQ010020246.1:6304264-6338423 GCA_903798035.1 Danio albolineatus | reverse complement strand
ACAGCGACGAATAAAGCGTTCTGCTTTCAAGACAACCGAGAAGTTCTACCTGGTTTTTTTGACTCATCTTAGAATTTCAAAATAGTTTTGGTGCCGTGAGCCAAAGCTAGAGAAATTCACAACAAAACACAGGGAGAACATGCAAACTCCACACAGAAGTGCCAACCTTCTTGCTGTGAGGTGACAGTGCTAACCACTGAGCCATAGTGTCGTCCACATTAGAAACATATAAACAAAAATAAATCTAAAAAGTAGATTTAGGCTCATTTTTCTGGCCCTTTTTAAACTCCATTTACACCGAAAAAGGTGTTGAGGCTTTGGCTTTCCAGTGCGTCCACCGTTTCTCCTCACATTCCCTTTCCTTGCTCATTTACTAGTTCGGAGAGTTATTTAAAGACATGTTTGACCAAGCAGAGCTCAACTGATGTCTTCTACAGTATGTGTCCTTCTCTATCAGTCGTGTGTAGGAGGACTGGAGCCAGTCGGCCTCGTCTCTAATCAAGCCCGCGACCCTGCAGCCGAGGCAGCAGGGGGTTTAAACCGTGGGATGTGGGGCTGGACGCTAACCTAACACGTTAGCGCTATAACACCATGTACCCCCCCTACGCAGAGTTTCTGAGAGGAACACAGAACAGCCGACAGCTGCCGCGAAAATGAGCTCTAATGATCTGACAGGGCCACTCCAGTGAGTTCAGCTAAATTTATCTCCTGGGAACATACAGAGGGACACTTTCCAACATGTAAGAAAAGATTTGTATACTTAGGCCATCTGTCATTGGTCGTATTGTTAATTGCAGGAGATGAAGCCTATTTATGTAAAAAAAAAAAAAAAAAAAAACTCAAATAAAATGGCATTAGAAATAGGAACTTTCAAATGGTTGGGTTCAATGCATCTATGTTGTTTATGCTAGGTCTTCATGGAATTGTGAAGGAGGAATGAAAATAGGGTGTTTGCTTGCATTTTTGTTGTTTGTTTGTTTAGATTTGACTGTAGGCAACTTGTCAAATATCCAACTGCTAAACAGATGAGGTCAAAGTCTCAACTCTCAAAGTGGCAACTCTCAAATCAATGCATCCATTATATTAATATATTTGTGTAGGGCCTGTCTGAGTCAAAACAGAAATGATGTTTTTGAATACTCTCATATTATTGTAGATTAAGATTTTTTTATATTAGGACAATACCTAATGAAGTCAATTATTTATTAGAGGAAATCTATGTAAAAACTGACATTGGAAGCAAGAAAAACTTTAAAAACATTGTTATGGTCACTGTTACATGCTAAGCCTTTTAGAGGAACATCTCACCCCAAAATTACAGGTTGTTTATCACCATTATGCAATGTCCAGGGTTTCTGCAAGTTAAAAAAAGTCAAATTCAAGACTTTTAATACAATTATGAATAAAATTTCAGTGCTAAATGTTAAGGACTAAACAGTGCTAAATGCTAAGGATTTTTTTATGGCCTAGTTGGGCCAGCGGAAAAGTCTTTTACTTGCCCTATCAAAAAATAAATAAATAAATAAAAAAAGTATTTGTTTCCACATTTGAAATAATGTGTCAAAAAAAGCATTTTTTCAAGTTTTAAACATTATAATTAACTAAATATAAATAAATTTACATGGACATGATAAAACTAAGACCCATTTAAAATTATTTAAGAGCTACAAAACATTGTTTCAGTGAATTTAAGACTTCTTAAGACCTACATTTTAGATTTGAAATTTAAGACATTTAAAGATTTTTAAAAATGTTTTAAGACTTTAAGACCCTGCGGACACCCTGCATTTTAGGCTAAAGGGATGTTTACCTAAAAGAGAAAAAGAAAGAAAAGAAAACTTAAGCACTTTAAGATGTAGGTAACCTTTTCTATTAATAAAGAGGCAAGCAGTGATTAGGAGGCCAAGTAACCAGGTGGCTTTAGGAAAAGTAAAAAGGTGGAGCTAGCAAGACCCCAACCGCTGCTAACAACAGACATCTCTGTATGTAGGGAAACAACGTTTCAATAAACTCACAATTCAATTTACAATCCTGACAGTAAATAACGAAATATGTTGTACGCCGCAATGCCTGTTCTGCCAGTCCCAACCCCTGATATTTAATTAAAATCAGTCTATATAAAAAAAAAAAAAAGAATAAAAAAAATTTAATTAATGTAAAAAGTCAAAATGTGGCGCAAGCAAGGCCCCAACAGCTGCTAACAACAGACAACATATTGAGTGAAGTAAATCGGGTCAAAATAAGCTTATGATTTCAATGATCACACTTGCTACTGCCAGTTCCAACTCCAGACATTGAATTCAAATCAGTCTACACAGCCATATCACCCTGCAGTCCAAGACCGGTTACTCACTGAAGCTAAGCTGTGGTCTGTGTGAGTCCCAATGCCCCAGTATAGTGAAGGGGACAGTATACTGTTAGTGAGTGCCATCTTCCGAATTATATGTTAAACCGAGGTTTAACAGGACAACAGCCCCGTTAATAACATTAATTAATTATAAAAAATAATAATAATAAAAAAAAATAACAATAATCAATGAATGTATAAAGTCAAAAGGTGGCGCTAGCTAAACCCCCAACCACTGCTAATGACAGACTTGTAGGGGGGTAATGTTTCACTCAATTCATAATTTAAATTACATTCCTAACAATTAATAATGAAATAAGTTACATGTTACAATGCCTGTTACAAGGTGGCCAGAGATCTGGTTTTGGCGCTTTGATTTGATTGAGGATGGAGCTTAATATAAACACCCACACTCATCACCACTTTAAACTATTTGCTACAACTAGTTGGTTGTCACTAAGCCGCATATCGAGCAAGTAAATGCATCTCTACTGTTTAAAACATGTGAAATGAATTGTGATATACATCGCAACCAAATTTTATCATCACATATTTGAATTGATTTTGCAGTGAATCTTCACATCTCTACTGACATGCAAGTCGAGTTTTATGAAATTCTTCGCACGTTAAGAGCCTCAACAGCAGCCAAGAACAGCTTTACCTGTTGCCATGGTAAAATTATTTAGGATATCAGAAATTCCTTCACAGCTTTACTTCTGCCATGCCTTGACTTTATTTTGAGTGAAGTTGTAGCAAATCGGGTCAAAATAAGCTAATGATTTCAATAAATTTGAAAAGTGACACACTCGCTGCTGCCAATTCCAGCTCCTGACGTTGAATTAAAACCAGTCTATAAATGTCAATGAATGTAAAACCTATTTCTTGCTATAACTTTTTGCCTTTCCATCCGGGATATCACAAATTCTCATTCAATTTAGCATCCTCAGTGTTTTGACTTCATGTTCACCAATTTTGGCAGCGATCAGGTGAATTTCCTCAGTCTTCGAAATAAATCATGTTGTGTTTTTCAGAGGAAATAAAATCATAAGGGCTTGTAACAAGATGAGGATGAATAAATGATGACGGAACATTTATGTCTGGGTGACATATTTCTTTAAATAATGAATGGAAAGGAGATATTGCATTGCACTGAAATACTGACCACCGAGTGAGTTTGAGTTAAGGCTGCAGTTGATTGTTTACCTCTAAGCGGTGTAACTTACCGTGATATATGTCTTGCAACGAACCTCCTCCACAGTATTCCATGCATATCCATAATTTATCCCTCCTGAAAAGCCAGAGAAAGAAAAACACCAACAAATTATATTTCAATCGATGTGTCTTGAAATAGTCCCCCATGGCAGCCCCATAGGGAGAGTGAAAGGATGCACACTTTTCTGGGTCATGACACAGCAAGCGGGAGACAGAGTCATAACTCACAAGCAACCTGCTTTTATCAAAAACACCCTTCTCCATTTCTGCACGCTACCTGCACTAATGTCTAGACCAATATTTAAGAGAGATACTGCCTACGAGCGCCACGGTGGCCGAGTGGTTAGCACGTTCGCCTCACAGCAAGAAGGTCGCTGGTTCGATCCCCGGCTGGGCCAGTTGGCATTTCTGTGTGGAGTTTGCATGTTCTCCCCGTGGTTGCGTGGGTTTCCTCCGGGTGCTCCGGTTTCCCCCACAGTCCAAAGACATGCGGTACAGGTGAATTGGGTAAGCTAAATTGTCCATAGTGTATGTGTGTGAATGTGTATGTATGGATGTGTTTCCCAGAGATGGGTTGTGGCTGGAAGGGCATCCGCTGCGTAAAACAAATGCCGGATAAGTTGGCGGTTCATTCCGCTGTGGCGACCCCGGATTAATAAAGGGACTAAGCCGAAAAGAAAATGAATGAATGAATGAACTGCCTACGAGACATGAAACACTACTTTTATTACCTACTTGAACTGATCGTCTTACTATCTGTCAGTGCATCTGGATATATATCAGTTTTTTAATAGTGAAATCTCAATGTGTCCGAGCATTTTTCAAATATAAAATGTTTACAGAATGAAAAAAAGGCTGTGAATGTATAAATGTAAAAAAGTATTCATTAATGCTGTCGATTCCTACAGTTTTCCCTCAAATAAAACAAACAAACAAAAAAGACTAATGTAACTTTGCACTCGGATATATTTCATAGATAGATTTTAAGTAGATATTTAGTAGATATTTAAATAACATTTTTACAGATGTCTATTTTACTGAACATAAATTTAAATCTGAATAATCTGATATCACACATATTTTCTAAATAGTGGTTATTGTAATTACATAATTATTTATGCGTTTGTCATGTTTTGACAATTAAAAAAGGTAGTTTAAACAATTAACTGTATGGTTTCAACATGGGAGCAAAAAATCTGCCTTAACTTAAAGATTGTACATTTATTGCCATATTTACTAATATTGAAAAATCTTTTTGGGCCATACTGCCTGGCCCTGCTGTCTATAGCCATGTTTCTATCCAAAGATGTAAACTAGATATTTGTGCAAAAGCGGAACAATGCATAAAACATTTGAGAATAAAGCATTGTTTAAATCTAAAGAGTAAACAAAAAACAAAAAAAAACTGTCATCAAATACTAAAAAGAAAAATGTAAATTGCTGCATTAGTAAAAGCAATTAGGGATCTTTTTCTTATTTAATAAATGACTTGCGCCTCAGAACATTGAATGAAAGTATGGTTTGCTCTTTGAGATCACAGATGCTTTCTGGGAGGTAATAATAATCATTTTGATGACTTACTTCACTTAAGGGAACGTTTTCAATAATTTCAAACGTTTTTAGAAAGAACATGAAATTTTAGAACATCCATTAAAGCTGCAGTTAAAGCAGCTGTGTTAAAGCAAAATAACATGACATTTTTTATGTGTATGCTAGAATTCAAACAAGTTTCCATCATTGTTTATGCACATTTCTTTAAATAGATAAAAAGTTTATAATACTCAGTTGTGAACATAAAAGTTTTTAAAGTACATTTTCAAAATGTACTTCATTTAGTTGGCATGAAATCAAAATTGAATCTTTTTTTATTTCTATATGTATATAGAAGTACTTTTTATAAACAATGAATCGGTGGTCTTCTGGTCACAAGGTAATCCTTTCGGACGGGCATGTCTCCTTTTTGCTCATTCGTCAATTTTCCTTAATTTTGTTAGAAACTCTCATTATCCAACAATCCATCGGTTCCCAAATAATGAGATCATGCATATCAGATCATGCTTATTTCTAATTTCAGGACTGTTTCAATTGGATATTAGACATGTGACGATAAACGGTTTCAAAGTTTATAAAAGTCAAGGTTTTAAAACTGCAAAAATATTGTGTTATACCATTCCTTCAATATATGTAAGTTTTTTAAATTTGCTTTTACAACTATTTTATTATATTACGTTTTTTTAGGGCAAAAGTATCTCCCGCAGATAAGGACTCTCCACATCAAAAGCTACTAGTCAGCTCATGATTTAGAAAACATTTGAAAAACCAAAAGCTGATGCACTAACATCCAAGCATGCTCTGAACAGGCTCACTTTATATCAAAAGAAAAGAAAGACAAGTGTTTTTAAAACAAATGAAGAGAGCAGAAGTCAATCATTTATTTTAATTATTTAGCCTGACATGTTTACGGTTTCAAAATATTTTAAATGTTTCTTACAATAAAATACATTGTGTTTAATGCGAAAAACGCTGTTGTTTTTTACCCAGACATTTAAAAAGAACTTATTTCAGAGCAGAAATCACAGTACCATAATACAGTGAAGAGTGATATTTTTATCCAAGGTTATCATACTGTCAGAATCTTATACGGGCCCATGCATCACAATATGGTAAAAAACAGCAAAACTTTCTTATCTTTTAATATAAAGTGAGACTGTTCAGGTGTTCTAAATGCATATAAAAACAGGTGGATGGAAACACAGCTTATGTTAAAGCCGTCCATATGATCAAATGTGATCTACACACTTGTTTGAAGCCCTATTCTTCATATATTCATTCAGGTGTAAGCGTGGAACACAAGGTTACATAATAAACAGAAGTAGAGGAGCTGGAGTCACAGAGGCTGTTCCTGCAGTGCAGCTGAGAGACCAAACTGACCAGAGCGCAGTGTCAAACTCAACCACACCAGACATGAATGTGAACTGACAGAGTAGGAGGAGAGGGACTGAAGGAGAGGAGAACAGTAAAAGTGTGGTCAGGAAAAAGTGGTCATCACTATACCTTAAGTAACTACCGAAATAGGCCACAATGTTAGAGTGCTTGCAGTCTTTCATCATGATTATTTCCTGCTGAACCACAGCGAAGTCCTCGCCTGTTGAGGGACAAAACAGAAAGATGTGAACAAGCTGAGTTTGGAAACACAACAGGAAAAGTAACAGTCAACACACACCAATAGGCTGGATATATTAATTTATCAACGAAAGAAAGTTACGTTTCAACTACTAGGATTCATTTATAACAGTATTCCTTTAGGCAATGTTTTTTTATTGGTAATGCAAGTTATATAATTTGAAAATATTTGATATCTTGGTTAGGGTTGCACTGATACCATTTTTTTGGAACGATATGATCCCAAAACCAAAATTCTGAGTATCGACCAATACAGATCTGATCCCGATACTGGTCCGTTTTTTTTTTCCCCAAGCATAATCCAGTTTCTATAGCTCTAGTGATAAACTTAAATAATATATCTTCTTTAGTAAAATTAACAGACATAGGACTACAGACGGAACAATCAAACTAAAAACATGATGTTTAGTGTAAACTAGGCGACATTATTTGAGCATTAGTTATGACATTGATCTGGTGTGGTCCAGCTTATGTTTCCTTTTTTTAATATTAAGATTTTTCTTTGAAATCTGTAATAGGCTACCAATATTGACCCTAATCAAAACACAAACTGGTCTGTTAAATAAAATATAAATGTAATTAAATTACAGTGAAATATTGACAGTTTCAGAGTAGCCTATATTCGGCTAAATAATTTTCTGTTGATAACAATCCATATTGCGCCTGTCAGTTTCACTTTTGTTAATTTAAATCAACTGCTTTGACCACAATGCGCCAGGCTTCACAAACTATTCGCAGCACTGCAACACAGCGCGCAGCCCTCCGGTATCTGCGGACACTTTTAAAACTTAGCACCACGAAGGGAAGAAATCGGTGCATTGAGGATCTGTCCAATGTATTATGGCGCCTTTTCTAATTTAAAGTTTCAGGTAGGCCTACTTTGTGTGTAAAGAGCAGGAAATAACCCTCTCTACTCCAGTGTTGCGAATGTGATCCGCTGATCTAATAGCAATGAACTCCTTGTTACAGATCAAAATGAACCCATTTAATGTGAAACTAAATGCATTCATCCACTGATTACTTATACTAACCAGAACAAATAGTCTTGGAGAAAGTTTATTGAGTTGTCATGAACGTAACATGTTGAATAGTTTGAATTGTGAATGAATAAAGAATGAAGAATTGATCGGTGCATCCCTAATCTTGCAAAACTGATTCCAACAAAATACTGTAAGTTTTGTTAAATCTGTACCACTAAAATAAAATATAATAAAAATATATGCACACATAAACAAAAATAAATAAATAAATAAATAGATGAATAAATAAAATATATTTAAAAAGTAAACTAATAAAAAATAAACCAGTATGATAAGGAAAAAATACATTTAAAAATAAACTAATAAATAAATATATAAAGAAAGTATATAGACAGAAAGATAGACAGATAGCACATGAAATATGGTATTAAATATTTTAAAATATATACATTATTTACATAACTAAACTAATAACTAAATTAACATATCTAATTTTTTTTACATAACTAAATTAAATTCAAATTAAATTAACAATATATGTTATAATTTATATATTATAATTTGCACTATTAACAAAGAATAAATGAATAAATAATTGAAAAAAAAGTGTAAAATAAGGCACAACTAAATAAAACATTACTATCCAACAAATAAAACAGGTTAAACTACTTAACATTATATTTGTCAGTGGAAATGACTATTGCTTATCAGCATAAATAAAAAAAAACACCAACAATCCCTATAACATTGACCAAAAGTCAACATGTTCCAAAAAGCACCTCTAACGATGCAACCTCGAGAGCCACATATGGAAGCATTGATGCAGTTTTAATCATGCATAAGACGATAAGGGAGGGTGAGGTGCTTATATTGCCTATACAGCACTGATCTCTCTTTAGCATTCAGAAAGACCTCTGATGCATCTCTGTGCTTTTCCCTCCTGACTGCTGATGGAGACTCACACCCCTTATCCAAATGTCCTTTCTCTTGAAAAGCAGCAATGTTAGCTCAGCTCATTTAAAAGCCAAGAGGTATTGATATGGGTTTGCGAAACTGACCCCTCCCCCAAAATAAATTTTCAAAAATATATATATTTTAGAGTTCTTCAATAACAACGTCATTAAAAATAGTTTGTCGCACTTGCATCAAAAAAAATAAATGCAATCTAAGTGTTCATAATGTCAACAGTGTTATTATTATAAATGTAATTACAGATTTCTTTAAATATAAAGTATAATAAACATGTATGTACGCAATAAGTGCAGAGTAAAAAATGGTTAATTTAAGTGTAAATACATAGTAGTTAGGGCACAAAGTATAAAGTAAGAGCCTCTATATTGTGAGCATGTTTTCGTGCTGATACACTGCCTGTCATGGATAAATTAATATTAAAACATTATGAACAGATCAGACTAAATGATCAACGATTCATTCAAAAACAGATCAATTTTGCATCGAAGCACTGTATATAATATAAATGTATATAAATAAACAAATGATCAATAATTTGGGTGAAAATGAAAATTTAAATATGCATAATCACTGTAGCTTTAGTTGTAAGAATGAGGGTATCTGGTGAAGAAATGTGTGGTTTCTTTGAGTAGAACATAAAAAATGCAATTATAATGTAACATTGAGCAGTTTTTGCCAAGTTATTTCAAAAAGGTAATAAATTACTGATAAATAATTACATTTTTAAAATTGCTTTTAAATTACTTTTACAATTGCTTTGTCTGAAAAGTAACTTAATTACTCAATAAGTAATTCAATTAAGTGACAGCATAAAATCTATATCAATTTCAGTCAATAGAAATTGAATGCTTTAAATTCTTTAAATGTCAGTCAAATAGGTATGTTAGCTTTTTAATAAGAAGAGAGGAGTTATGTTTCTAGGCGTTCATGTGTTCCCGGAGAAGATGGGTATTATGGTGTCATTTAAATGATACTGAATCAGCAGTCTATGTGGGAATGAGAAGATCATTCCACCAGCGAGGAACATTGAGTGTAAAGGTTTTGGAGACTGGAGTTAAAAGTAATCCCTTATTTTAACAGCAGAAAAGTCATTTAATTACAGTAACTAGCTATTTTTAACTATATACAGCCAACAATGTTTAGTGCAGGAAAACTTGCAAGTAGGTATCACTGCCCACTGAAGACCTCCAAGTGGGAGAGATTACATTGCAAGTACACAGCAACAAATATCAGTGTACATTTAACTCAATTTGAGTTTAACTTAACACTCTTTGCGTGTACATATGACTTCATTTTGGAGTTAAAATAACACTTTCTAAAGTGTGAAGTTTGTACATTACTCTCAGAGTTCATTAACACAGTAGGAGTTTATTCTTACATCAAACTGGAGTTTGTGTTACCCATTAAAGTGTTAATATATTACCTTTTTTTCCTACATTATCAATTGGTGTGTGTGACATAACAGTGATCAAATATATTGAAAATAGTGTTCATTAATCTTTTCAGAAATAATTTAAATACATTAATCTCTTTGCATTTTAAAATGCAACAAGACATGTTTCAAGTTTAAATAAAACATACTGGTTTGATCACTGTTTGTCCGAAAGAACCAGAGTAAAATAGCTGAACTTCCCATCACTAGTGGGAAATACACTGCATATTGAGAAAAAACAAACAAAAAAAAAAAAAACTCTTAAATATACGCTCTTTCACACTCGTGGATTAAAATGTACTCCAGTTTTGACACTGAACAACACCTAAAAAAATAAATAAATCACACTGTATATTCAACACTGGAATTTTTGCTGTGTAGGCTGGGTGACCTCCAAGTGGAAGGGACTTATGCCACAAGACATTTATAAAACAGAACAGGTTACTGTGAGATTGGGTTTACACAGTAAAATAAGTAGTTTAAATTTAACACTTAAAGTGTTGATTTGAACACTACTGAAGATCATACATGGTCCCAATCTATCAAGTGTTAGAACTACACCAGGTGTAGAGTTAAATTTGCAGTGTAATATTGGCATCTAAAGTGCTGATTAAAACACTGATGGTGTAGAATGTTAAACTTACTATAGTTAAAGAGCCCACATTATGGATTTCTGAAAATGACCTTCCATGCAGTGTGTAACACAGCTCTAAGGGAAGTGAAATGTCCAGCTAAGGCTTAAATCTGAAAGTGTAAAGTGTTTAAAACGATTGATTCATATATAAAAGAGTCGACTCATCGTTGTTTAAATGAATCGCTATTAGAACGAGTCTTTAGCCGTTTCGGCATGACGTGAACACGAAACATAAGCCCCGCCCACTAGTTGTGCGCGCAGACCCCGGGAAAATTTAACTCCCCGGCCCCGCCCACAGACAGGAAGCGAAAGTGGAAGACAACAAGCACTGTATCAAGTAAAATAAATATAAAAAGCTAACGCTGTATCGCAATAAGTGTAGTATAACCCGTGGGACAGCAGTGACGTGTGATCTGAGTTTGATGGCAGTATAAAGATTTAGAGAGAAGTATGGGAGCTTTTGTAGTATTGGTTTTCGCGTTTTGCTCTTTGTAGACGGTCCCTAAGGATCGGATAGAGTTTAATATAATGCGTCCAGCGCGTAGGCAAAGCTAATTTTTAGGAAAATAAGGTTGTAGGTGATTGTATACATTGCGATGGTTGAAAAGAGGTGCTATTTGTGTAGGAACAATGTTTCGGTCATGAGTTATTGATCCCGTAGACGCTGTGCCCTTAAGTGCAAGGGAAAAGCTGTGTTATTTTCCCTACCTGGAAACCTCTTTTCCCTACCTGGAGTGGTTGAGGTTTTTTTTATAAAATACCTGATAATTATATCCCCAACATGGTGCTGTGTTCGCGTCATTTCTCTGAAGAGAGCTACCACCAATCTACCAGCTTACAACGCGGGATTTGTTGCACGGTTGTTGGTAAAGGATGGATCAATACCCAGTTTATTTGGACCAGCATGTTCTTCCAGTCTTGTTCACTGTAACAAGGTAAATATGGATGTAGTTGTCTGTATTATGTTTGCTCCGTGCAGCATGTAGCGGTAGCCATTTAGCTTACTGCCGAATGTAACTATTTGTTGGCTTACAATAGTCCATGAAGTGTTAATTCTGACATTGGGCTGCTGACACGGACGTGACGTGGTAGCGTCACGGAAAGGAGGTGCTTGGGGAAAAAGACTCACTCAGACGATTCATATGAGAGTCGGTGGGAAAATGAGGTTAAAATAAATAGATATTGTAAGACATCGAAAGTGTTTTTTTAACCTTGCATACATATCATCCTGTTGTTTGGGACTTCAAAAAGTGAAATTTAATCGTTATCAACCAAACATATGGGCTCTTTAAAGTTTTACACTTAGAGGCATTTAACACCCACTAGTGTTGTTATTACTCTACAAGTGTCATCAAGAAAGTACTCCAATCAGTGTGATATTTGTTACACTGTTCTGTGGTGTATGTCTAACATATTGCGATCTTTTGTGCTTGTAGTGTTAAAGGAATATCACATCATATTGCACCTTGCAACCACACTGTCAATGTGCCGTCATTAACACTGTATATTTTTGATTAAACATTTTTGGAGTTATTGACATGTAACACTGCATTTTTTACACTGTTGATTTACTGTGTAGGGTTGGGGTACGTGTAGACATTCATGTTTGTAGAGGGTTTGTACAGTTCACTTGGAGCTGGCTCTGACCTCCATTTATACCCTTCTCGAATTTTGTATCTATATTTTTCATTGAAATTAACTGTTACTTATCAGAACAAACCAACAATCAATAACATTTTGACCATATATCAAAATGTGATTTTTTTCTCTAATGGTTAATTCAAGACCCTGCAAAGAGTATGAACTAAAGACTCTACTTTGACCAAGCATTTGAGTGCTTACATGTTTTTACCTAAGGGTCAGAGGTTTTCATTAATGGTGCATGCGTTTAAAAAAACATGTGCATTTAAATTGCAGCCTTTGCAAAGTGAGGGCATAATTAAAATTAACAGATAAGATATAGTTAAAACAGCAATTACAATAAATGACAATAAATATCTCACTCCACTATATTGAGCAGGGAAAGATATGTGTTGCTGTAAAAGAAAAAAGGGATGGGAAAACAAATTTGGGGACGGCAAAGTAACAGGCAGAGATTGAAAATGTGAATTGCTGGTAACTTATTGAAAGTGATGTGATCTTGGCTGATGGGTGACAAGAGAAGGCAATCACCCATGATGCTCGCGTGGGGGCTTCTGGCCTGACTCCATCTGAGCTGACCTTCATCTCTGGCTTTGCATGTGTGTGCGTGTGTATGTGTGAGCGGAGAGTAAGACGAGAAGGACGAGAGACAGATTATGAGAGATGGAGGAGAGAACAGGGAAGAACAAAGTCACTTTGTTGTGACTGCTTGCTTAATGATGGAAGCTGCAGGCTCATTAAAAGTTTTTTATACCAGTTTTTCCTTGTTCTCTCCAACTGACACCAGCAACACAGTCCTTTTACTCCCACATAGAGGGGAAGAGATAAATATTTCAACTTGCATAATTCAGTATTAATTTAAACCGTCTGAGCTGGGCGCGGGCACCAATGATCACATTTATTTTCATTTTAAGATGAAAGGTCACTTATTATCACATTTAATGCTACAAAACAGAACAAAGTTAACATTTTGGTAGTGACTAGGATTTTATGATGATGTAAATAGGGAAAAAATATACAGTCCCACAGTTTTACCGTCTAATATCATAATAGGTTTTACTGAAAGTGATTATTTAAAATCATTTCTGAATCACTAATTAATGAAGTCTTTTTGCAAATGTGCAAAAATGTGGGATTACAATTAAATGAACTATCTAAAGAGCAAAAATCTGATATTTTGTCCAAACCTAGCACTGGAACTATCAGAATTCTATACTAGAATTACCATAGTTTTCATACAGTATAAGATGTCATACTGTCAAGTCATATTTACCTTCAAAGCTTCTATTAAGAAATTAAAATTAAGATTTGAATGTCTGTCATCATATTTAATTAAGTAATCATTCCTAAAATATGGTCTTTCTGGTCACACAGCCTCTAGTTAGGCTACATTAGACCACCTTCACTTTCACAAGCAGGGGAGAAAGCTCTTTTGCTGCACTAAATATGTTGTTTTGAAAGACATATCTGAGGTCAAGTTATGTTTTTGCCAACAGAAAGCTATGCTGTAGTTAACAGGAAGCTGGTAAGCGACAGAGGCACGCATATTTAAAGTCACAGTGAAAATCAGCTGACACTTTAATGCAGTCATTTTAACTGCTATGGTAGTTCTAGGTAGAAATGATCAGAACTCTTTTGTATTTTGTAATTTTAATTACATAATACTGTTAGAAGGAAATACACAATAATAATAAAATTATTAAATAATAAAAGTCAGGGAATCACAGATATGCGTTTTATTTCAATAAAGTTATTCACTGATTCATTCATTTATTTTCATTCGGCTTAGTCCCTTTATTTTACAGTGGAATGAACCACTAACTTTTCCAGCATACATGTATCCTTTACGCAGTGCATGCCCTTGCAGCCACAACCCAGTACTGGGAAACACCTATACACTCTCGCACTCGCACACACACACACACATACGCATATGCATACACTACGGCCAATTTAGCTTATTCAATTCACCTATACTGCATGTTTTTAGACTGTGGGCGAAACCGGAACACCCGGAAAAAACCCACGTCAACACGGGGACAACATGCAATCTTGCAGAAACACCAGCTGACCCAGCCGGGACTCGAACCAGCGACCAGTTAACAAATATGAAACACAAACATATAATCAAATGTGCAATAAAATGCTATTAATCATCATAGTATAAGCAATGCAATGTGATAAATGCAAATGCATTACAACATAATGTAATTAAAATAAAACACTTGCGTCATAAACCTGATGAAATAAAGCAATAAAACGAAAGACAATAAAAAAAACAAGTGTAGATAGACAAAAAATTTAAATGCAATAAAATAAAAAATAAGGAAGTGTGAGGTAAGCTTGTTTATAATCAGCCCCAATTTCCGAGGATTATTTTAATTCCAAGCCAACACACTCCAGGCAGGAGAACTGCTTTTGAGAAGTTTTGCATAATGTCCTTTATGTGCAGGTCTGTGCAAAAGACATTCGCTCCCTGAGGGAAGTGTGAAGACGCAGCAGTGGGGTCAGGTGACACGTACTTCCTGCCGGGCCGAGCAATCCAGTGAACATTTCGCAGAGGCACTGACATTTCCCTGCACATATGGGCCAGATAACTATGAGAGACAGCAGGAGGTACTGGCTCTTACCTCCTTCAGGGTAAACGGAAGCAGCGAGCCGACTATTCACAGCCATGCATTTTCTCCGAGTAGGACACATGCTAATTTAATTGATGCAAACTTCTTAGTGAAGGTGTGATGGGCATAACATATAGCTTAGAGGCAAAACCTGTCCTTAATATTGCTGGTATATATACAGTATATATATGGTGCATGTGAACGTGATGTACTGTGTTTATGAGTGGCCAGACAGGGGGAGGAAGTGAGCATTGATTTGGAGAATGGACAGTTAAGAGCCACACTTTAAAAAAAAAATCTTGGCTGCCTTTCTATGTGAAGAAGTGCTGAAGTCTGTCTGGAGGTCTGGTAAATTTCCCAACCAAATTCCATTACTGTACATGGACACGACTGACGAGCAGGGAAGACTGCAGATAAGAGATGCTGCCTAAAATGAACAGTGATTAGCGAGACTTTTCTCTGTGCGAATGTCAAAATAAGAAAAGAAAAAAAAAGAGTGGGCTTGTTTTTGTACTGAATAAAAACTAATTAAAGAGTAATTAGATAATAAACAGATTCCAAATGCACAATAACAACATGCCAAGCATCCATGAGTGCTGAAATTATTTTTAAATATCAGCTAATTCTGATCCAAAGAATTTTTGGGTATCACTTTAGTTTAAGTACCAACTCTCACTATTAACTAGCGTTAAATTACCAGCCTATTATTAAGATATTGACTGTATTTGTACTTATAAAGTACATATTCTGCATGTTTTTATTCTACATCCCTAGCCCTCTTCCAACTCAACCATTAAGGGTTTATTGAGGCAAAAATCATAGTTAATGGTTTGATAATAGCAAGAATTGTACACAAATTGATAAGAGTTAAACTGATGACTTGTCAAGATTAAAATTAATTAATAAAGTAGAGCAGATGTTCAGCACAATAGTTTTGCTATATTTTCCTTTGCAAGTCAATTATATGCTGATGTTTATTCTTTTTTTGTTAGTTTTTTCTAAACGTTTTAATGGTAACACTTATTTACAGATGGCACTAATATGAATTAGGTACTGTATCGTGAGATAATAATACTTAGAGAATGTGTAACCATATTATCGTTCAAATCAGTGCACAACAACATTTGGTTTATTTTATCATGTGCAGCGGGTTTAAAGTCTGCCACTTTAAAATGTTAAAGCTCTTTAAAACAAGATGGATTCTGATTGGCTGTTAATGTTTTTCTATCATTCCCCAAAAAACAAGTTTGCTTTGAAAGTGAATTTAAAAGTAACTTTATCATTATCTTTATGGTTTTCATCCCTGGTATGAATGGACTTTTAACATATACAGTACAAAAACTGATATATATGAACATTAAGTACACTGAAAAAATGATTCAAAGACTATTTGTTTTAAGTTAAATGGTTATAATCAATTTATTTGGGTTAAATCTAAAGAACCAAATTAAACTGAACATTACTGAACTTAATTTGTTTAAATTCAACTCATTTAAATTGTTTGCAACAATTTTGCAGACATCAACAAACATGAATACACATCATTAACCAGTTTATTTAGGATTTTTTCTTAATTAGAATAATACAAATAAGTGTATTTATGTATAATAGTAAAAAGCACACCCACTTGTATTAAGTGTAGGTTAATATGGATATGTAAGTAGCCAATCATGTGTAAAAAAAACTTTGGAGCCATTACCTCAACAATGTTTTTAGCCAAAACAGGAAACGTATGTGATTTGTCTGTTCGTTTCCACACAACAGAATTTATTTTGTGATTGAAAATAAATAAGTCTGAAATTGTGTTTCAAAGTGGAAGTTTTTGGAAATGCTGCCATTGTCATTTTCCATGTAAACACCCTAAAAGCGAAAGTCTTTGAAAATGATGACACCTGTACAGTATATGTTTAGGGGAGTGTGGATTAAAGACAAGCACAAACATACACATGACAAATAATCCTAGGAAATTGGGGCTGATTATAAACAAGCTTACCTCACACTTCCTTAATTTTATTTTATTGCACGGGCCCTAGTTTGGGCATCTCTGGTTTATAACCTTTTAACAAAGCAAAAATGTTCATATAAAAATGGTACTTGGCAATTATATTGCAATTGCTTTTAGTTCAGAGCCACTAGCTTTAGTTTACAACTAGCTTTAAAATACCACTGTTACTTTCATTCACAGTCCGTGTTTGCAGAACACAAGCCGCAATACGATTCTGCTGTAGTCAGTGTCTATGCATCACATTAATGCTACTCTGCCCGCATTCTGTAGTGGTTCTAAAGCCAGTAGCACACTGCACGAAAAGCACAGCACTGCTATGATGACTCAAGGTTTCGTTTTGTTGTGTGGCAGAATTTTGGACATCGTCCTGAAGCTGGTCATACACCAGAAAGAAAAGCAGAGCACAGCATCGCAGCTGCACTATGTCTTTACAATTTAAAAATTTGTCCATCTTTGTCCACTTTAAGCAAATTTGGCTGCATACAATCATGCATCTGTGTGCCCAGATTCAAATCTAATTTGAATAAAGAATTGATTCTGAACTTTATAGAATCAATTCAGGATCGCTAGAGAAAGCGATTTTAGAATTGGGATTGGGCCTAAGAATTGTTCCCTTGGATTCCTTTTGTCTTATCTGGCAATAGTGTCACCACTTCTGCTGCTGTGCATCATCTCATCTGCTTCAAGATTGGCCATTTTCAGAGATGCTCTTCTGCAGATCTTGGCTGTAAAGAGTGGTTATCAGAGTCACTGTTGCCTTTCTGTCAGCTTGATCCAGTCTGGTCATTCTCCTTTGACCTCTGGAATCAACAAGACATTTTCACCCACAGAACTGCCATTCACTGGATATTTTCTCATTTCAGACCATCCTCCGTAAACTCTAGAGATGGTTGGATGAGAAAATCCCTGTAGATCAGCAGTTTCTGACATACTCCGACAAGCCTTTCTGACATCAACAGTCATGCCATGTTTAAATTCACTTCAGTCTCCATTCTTCTACAGTATATTCAGATGGTTTATTTGAACTTCAGCAGGCCTACATACCAAAGCAAACTAAGGCAATAATGTAGCTAAAAATGGAAGGGGTTTTCCCTTGCCTTTTTAAAAAAAATCACATTTACAAAAACAAATCAAAGAAAGTGAACAAAATGATACATGGCCAGTATTTGACACTGTCAAACAGTGCCTGTAGGGAATTGATGACATGCGAGTATGATGTGTCTCCATTTTTGGTTGTGATGTGAAGTAGATGCACACTTTGCAGATCAACCGCAACAATACCATTCCAATGCCTAATTATTCAATTGTTAGAATGACTATAACTAAATTAAATATTCTTAAGAATGAAATATTATTTGCTCTTTGAAATAAAATATTTTGCGATAAGTGATGTTATCGTCATGTTAAGACCATTTTATGCCACTCATTATATAATGCCAGAATGACAATAAATCAGCATCATGAATTAATGCAAGTACACTCTCAATATGATGCTATTACATTGGGGCATTATATAATGAGTGGCAAAAAAGGTCTAAAAATGACAATAACATTTACTGCAATATATATTGGTGCAATATATCGTATGACAAAAAATATATATCATGACAGGCCTAATTCCTATGCCTACAATTCACATAGGCTGTCCAAAATTAGACAGCAGAAGATTGGATAAAAGTTGCCTGACCTGATAAATCTCCTTTTGCAGCACTAAGATGGTAGAGTCAAAATGTGGTGTAAACAAACAACATGAAAGCATGTATCGATCCTTCTGGTGGTTTTATGGTGTGGTGTATATTCTGACTGCACACTTTGGGTCCCATAATACCAGTTAAGCATCGTTTGATGACTTGTGTATTGTTGTTGACTGTGTCCTTCACTTTTTAAACCTAATCTTGTGATGGCTACTTCCAGCAGGGTAAAACTCACAATCTCAAATGACCTTAAATCATATTTCTTCAACATAACTCCAGTTGTATGGCATAAAAATAACATAAACATACCTGACACTTGTATAAGATGCAATGAGTTTAAAAGTAAGATACTTCATTGTGTATGGAAGTGTGGAAAATAAGAAACTTTTGGAAAGAAGTGAAAAAGTTTATCCTTTTGTTAAAATTACATTGTCATTAAATTGACAATTGTTATTTATACCCTGAGGAAATCATGCTAAAAAAGACTAAATGCATTTTTATAAATGTATTTATTCTTTAAGATAAAAGGTTCATTTCTTTAAAACGGAAAAAAAAACGGATGCAAATATGTAGGTCTGTCACAATCATTAATATGTCGACTTATCGTTTTCATAGTGATAAATATACTATTCCCAGATCAGCTTCTGTACACGCCACTTGAAGAGGAGCGAAAGCGGACACTTTGGGATTTTGATGTGGTTTTAAATTGAAAAATACATCCTGGTGTGTTTTATATATTCATTTATTTATTTTATTTTCGGCTTAGTCCCTTTATTAATCTGGGGTCGCCACAGCGGAATGAACCTTATCCAGCATATGTTTTACGCGGTGGATGCCCTTCCAGCTGCAACCCATCTCTGGGAAACATTCTCATTCACACACATACTGTACACTATGGACAATTTAGCCAACCCAATTCACCTATACCACGTCTTTGGACTTGTGGAGGAAACTGGAGCACCCGGAGAAAACCCACACGACCACGGGGAGAACAAGCAAACTCCACACAGAAATGCCAACTGACCCAGCCAAGGCTCGAACCAGCGACCTTCTTGCTGTGAGGCGACCGTGCAACCCACTATGCCACCGTGGCACCTTGGCATGTTTTAAATGAGCATAAAGTAACCCTAACCGAACGCTTTCATTTTAGATCTGTGGATTCTTTAAGTGACAGCTCAGATATAATACAAAACAGTGGGTTAAAACATAATTTTATGCCATTGATATAGGCTAAATCTGTTATCTTATTTTCAATTTTCTAATGTTTGTTATGCATTACATCATTTATTCATTTTCTTTTCGGCTTAGTCCCTTTATTAATCTGGGGTTGTCACAACGAAATGAACCGCCAACTTATCCAGCATATGTTTTACGCAGCGAATGCCCTCCCAGCTGAAACCCAGTACTGGGAAAGACCCATACATTCTCAGATGCACACACCTACAATATGACCAATTTTGTTTATTCAATTCATCTGTACCGCATGTCTTTGGACTGTGGGGGTAACCGGAGCACCCGGAGGAAACCCATGGAAACAAGGGGAGAACATGCAAACTCCACTCAGAAATGCTAAATGGCCCAGTTGGGATTCGAACCAGCGACCTTCTTGCTGTGAGGTGACAGTGCTAACCACTGAGCCACCATGTCGTCCCTGTATTTAACTAGGTTTATAAACAATTAAACTGCTTTGAATGAACAGATTAAGGAGTTTGGGGTCAAATTTTGGGAGTTCTTCTTGGTAGGTTTGAGGGGGATTTTTGTGTGAGGGGGAGGGGGGCATATCCATATTTTTACATCCCAACAGGTGTGGTAAAGACAAAGTTAAAATGCAATAAAATTTTTATTAACAAGACAATAAGCTCACAATACTCAAATGGCCCCCACAGGCACAAGAGCTCAATTCAATAAAGCCCTATATTTAGGCCCCGTTTACACTAGTGCGTTTTAGTTTAAAAACGGCGTTTTAGCATGAAAACGATCTGCGTCCACACTAGTGGATCTCAACAGATCTCCCTCCACCAGAAACGTACATCACGTGACCATTCGCGCACCATTCCCGCACTCTGAGCATGCGTGTTCAAGTATAAACAGGAAGCACGCGTCTCGCTCGGCATTTAGTTATTGTTAGTCAACAAACGCTGGTTGAACGATGAACGCGATGGTAAAGAAAGCAAGAGAGGTCTTATTGTGGACAGACGACGAGGTCTAGCTGTTACTTAAAGTAACAAATGAATATAAAACATCCATGGCTATCAAAAATACCGTGTTTACAGTGAAGGCTGGTCTGCCGTCTGCCGGTGACGTTATAGCCACGTGCGCTTGACGAATAAGGAAAGGATACGCAATGACCCAAAGCCCCAATCACGTATCGGATCTCAGCAGCCACGCCTCTGTTTTCAAAGATATCCGTCTTCCCCCATCCACACTGAGACGCAGCGGCTGCATTTTAGAATGGAAACGACCTCTCCAGTGTTTCTAAAACGATCCGTTTTCGCACCTCGAAAACTCCGGCGTAGTGTGGACGGATGGCGTAACTGTAGCAAAACGTATGCGTTTTAAAACGAAAACGTACTAGTGTAAACGGGGCCTTAGCCTCCTTGCCTACAATAACATGCACATAAAAAAGCAGATGAATCCTTTTTTTCAGATATGTCCAGGCAGTTAACATTGAAGAGAAAATGAATGCAAATGCGAAATGAACTGGCAAAGAGCACAGTCGTGGTTATGTACAAAAGAAGAAGAAAAAAACCTTTGAATATTAACTAACAATTCTGAATAAACTTCATTAAAGCCCGTCATCGCACACAGAAATGGGACAAGTTTGCGCTCTTGGGCATGTTTGAAGGTGTTGGATAGCGAGAGCGACTGTCAGGGAGAGGAGCTCAACTGCCACTCTATTAGACATGCGTGTCAGTGCGCATATGTGTGTGTGGGGCCAACAGCTCCGCTGGCGTGACAGAATGTGTTAGAAGTGTTAAAGTGCCAGAGTATGTGTGTATTAGGGTGGGGATTAAAAGAGCTTGATTGGTGTGAGGGGTATATTTACTGGGGTCTGACTTCTTGTCTGCCCTTTATCAGAAATCTTGTCCTATTAGCACTCGGATCCAAACGTGTTTTCATTACCAGTTTGAGAATGTTAAGTGTTACATGAAGATTATGAAGGTTATATTGTTTGTCAAAAATCATGTTCATCTGAACTGTTTTAGATGGGATTGAAATAGGGTTGAAATAATGCCTGAAAAAATTAATTAGGTTATAATGTACAATGAGACACTTTAAATCATTTTTAGAATAATATCCACATAAAATCTGCGAAAAAATGCATATTCAAGATGATCACTAAAATAAAGTCCTGCTTAATGCATTTACGGAAATAATTATTCCAGGATTCTTAAATTAAACTTTTTATAAAGATTTTTAGGGAAAAATAATAAATATTTTTGTAACTTTTGATCGATTTAAAGCATCCTTACTAAATAAAAGTATTAATTTCATTAAAAATATCAATCAAACTCCTTGATATCTATATAATAGACACTGTTATTTTAGTAGATAGCAGATATCATTATAGTCTTTATAATTATTTTGAATATTTTATTTTTATATTTTTATATTTTATATTATATTTTCTGTTTTCCCTTTTAATTCATGCAAACATATATATATATATATATATATATATATATATATATATATAATTTTTATTTATTTATTTATTTTTAAATATGTGAATACAGTTTTTATTTAATTGAGTTTTATTTTTTTCTGTAAATCGAATTAAATTAATATTGTAAACCAGCTTCTTCGTATTCTTTTTTTTTTCCTGCCATTATTTAATTTTAAGATTATTATATTTTAGGTAATGAAAACTATTTATTTAAGGAACTATAATAAACCAGGTTAGACATCAATCTCTCTAAGATTATGAAAAATTGTATAAAACTGTGATAGAGCAGCAGAATAAGTCTGTAGATGGAGGAGGAAATATGAAATACATTAAATGCATTTGATGAAAACAGAAATGGACATTTTTGGAGCACGTATCTTAGAGTACGAACAGAAAGCATGAAAACAATGTGTCCAAGCAGTCTAGAATGAAAAAGTCCTTGGGCCATTCACAGAGAATACAGAGTTGTTGTTTAAAGACACAAGATGGATGTCAGTGAAAAACACAAATAATACAGACGCAATAATGCATACTGAAAAGACATCCTAATATCCTTTCAGAGTTCGCTTTTCATTAAATAAACCTTTTATTTGGTATGCTTATTTTAAGGTCCTGTGCTGTCCATTTCAAAGATACTAGTATTCCAACGTGGATCCTTAAATAAAACTGCACACATTAAGTAATCAAAAAAAAAAATATATACACTGTATTGGTTACTGTGCATTCAGCTGACTTGCAGCATCTTAAAGAAATACTCTACACTTTTTGGAAATATTTTACAGAGCTACGCTTTTATTTTTTCTAAGCGAAGATTTTTAGCTTAGCTCAGCATAAATCATTGAATCGGATTAGACCATCAGAATTAGATATTACAGTGCTGTTATTTTATTTTTACGCCACAACTAGAGTTTATTTCTTAGCCAATCAGCCAAACACAGGTGTCATGCTGCGTTCACACCAGACAAAATCAAAGATGTGAATAGACATCCTGCAGCAAAATAAGTGCGAATGACGAAATTTGTGCAAATGAAGCGGCGCGAATTGAGTGTTTCACACGTTTGATGCTGTTAACGTGCGCATTGCGTGAATCTCTTAAGTTGGAAAATTTGAACTTTAGCAGACATTCTTGCCGCATTAACCAATCAGGAGCTTTCTCTTGTAGGGGACTGATTATTCTGTTGGTGGCTTAGGGGACAATCCTCCTGCCGACACCAGACAACAGTACATCAAACTGGGCTCAGCTCAGTCGGAAGCACTGCTGAAATCTTCCATCATCCAGGTATAGTTTCTGGAGAAGTTTAGGAGCTCACAGAGGTGGTTGTACCTCAGAATGTATGTAGGCACGGCTCCAAACAAATCAACGCTGTTTTTCAGTGTTCCTAAAGCACATAAACACAGCTATTCTCTCGATAAAATCCACGTTAGCCATTTAGCAATGAAGCTAGAGTCACCGGGCAGACAGAAGCCCAGCACATGGCGCGAATCCACGTCTGTTGTGTGAAATGAATTTGGCGTGTGAATGAAGCAGATTTGACGCACGAATGAAGCGAGTAAACTCAAAATGTTCACGCGTCTATTTTTGTGCAAATATCGCGTTTTTTCCACGCGTACTGTGTCTGGTGTGAACACAGCATCAAACTCAGTTCCTGGAGGGCCACAGCTCTGCACAGTTTAGCTACAACCCTAATTAAACACACCTGATCAAACTAATTGAGTGCTTTAGGCTTGTTTGATGCCTACAGATAGGTGTGTTGAAGCAGGGCTGCCGGCCTCCAGAAATTGAGCTGACTTTGACGCAATTTGCGCAAATAAAGCACTGCGAGTTGAGCGTTTTACACGTTTGACGCTGTATCGCAGAAATTTGGAAATTGGAAAATCTGAACTTCAGCAGACATTCTCACCACATTAACCAATCAGAATAAAATCGACGTTTGCCATTTAGCAATGAAGCTAGAGTCACCGGGCAGACAGAAGCCCAGTACATGGCACAAGTCTGTTGTCTTCTGGTCTAGAAAATAGCTTTTTTTTTCTGTCTGTCTTAGTATATGATGCACATAAGACTCAGGCTTTGAATAGGACATTTATCAAAACATGCAAATGGTCTAATCTGATTCAATGATTTATGCTAAGCTAAGCTAAAAATGTTCCCACTAGACCTGGAGACAGGCTGAATGGATTCAAAAATGATAAATCTCAACCATTTAACTCCAGGGGAAAAAATGAGCACATTTACAAAAAAGTGGAGTGTTCCTTTAAAGGGAAGAAATACATATGTTGTGAGTATAAATGTAGATTTCTTGCCATTCTTTCAATTCATTTCGAAATCTTTTTTATTTAAGATTTAAGAGAATATTAACTTTTGTAAA
The DNA here is from genome assembly GCA_903798035.1 of Danio albolineatus. Classification (NCBI taxonomy): domain Eukaryota; kingdom Metazoa; phylum Chordata; class Actinopteri; order Cypriniformes; family Danionidae; genus Danio; species Danio albolineatus. The sequence continues at coordinate 6,313,672 of CAIGQQ010020246.1, read as the reverse complement.
ATGCAAAAATCTAAGAACATATCCCCCTGATAATTTAGTATTGACTTCCATCAACAGGCCTGACTACAGCTGTCAAGCAATTAAAACACATTACCCTGAGTCTGCATTAAGCTTCCTAGCGGAAATGTTTTGCATATTAGTCCCTGTCGCATCAATCACATTCTGAAGCATCGATTTGTTTCATAGGTCTTGCAAATCTATTGCCGCTGTAGGACTTTGGACCCACTTTTTCCTAATATTGTGCGCACATCAGCACTCTATTTTTCTAAAGCTCTTTGTCGAGAGTGAACCAGCTGCACCTGCCGTGATGCGAGTCTCCATACTGCGCGCGCACACACACACCATCGAAGACATGCATTAAACACACACACATCCGACTCTGTAGGGACTCAGGGCTCTGGCACTTTCCCCTCCCATTACAGCAAGTGACATTTCTGAGGGCCGTCGACCTCCGAGCCCATGCATTTTAAATGAATGCCCTGCACGCCCGCAGCGCCTCAGTGCTCCAGCCGACTAATATCAGACCCGCCTCCAGTCCTGCTCCTCCTCTTCCCCTTACATGCCTTACAGGATTCACAGCATGCAGACGCGCACATCTAATGTCACTCTGAATGTCGGCTGAGCATTGTCCCAGCTTTCTGAAAACATTCAAAGACGAAATACAGGCTGTCTTAAAGTCCTACGAGATGACTTGTGTCTGCTGAATACATTCAAGTTGATTGTTTCCAATGGAAATGATGTACTTTATTCAAAATATGCTGTCTAGATCGGTAGCTCGCTAGATTTTGAGGCACAGCCATATACTGTGAATGTCTTTTTTTGGGTAGGCAATAAATTAGTAAAAAAGACCTAGACATCTGAAACCATCACTATATGACAAAATAGATTTCATCTTACCTTGAGTTTATGGTCTGAAAACAATGTGGTAAGATAAAAAGAGAAAAAAATAATGGCTGTGCTTGCTTCGTAAGCAAATAAGTAAAAAGACTTATATGAACTAGCTCTTGTATAGGAACACTCCATTTAAAAAAGTTGCTATTATCCAGGCTGAGTAATAATCAAGGAATATTGCTGCTGTTCCATGGAAGCAAATTCCCTTGATTATTACGCCAGAAAATTGATTAAAAATGATTAAATGCCTCAAAATTGTGATTTTATAAAGATGGTTTGTCCTATAGACAATCGAAAAAATGTTGCTTAAGGGGGCTAATATTATTGACCTTAAAATGGTTATAAAAAATGTTTAAAACTGCTTTTATTCTAGCTGAAATAAAAAAACAAGACTTCTGCAGTAGAAAAAATACTGTAGGATACAGAAAAAATTGCTCCTTCAAATATAATTTGGGAAATATTTGAAAGAGAATGATAATTCATAAGATGGCTAATAATTTTGACTTCAAATGTGTATATATATATTCCCAATAAACACAATCAAGCATCTTTAAAGATGTTCCACATCAAGTTGAAGCAAATAATTAAAAAAAGATAAATAAAAATAATTGTCCAGCAAATATTTTCCATCCGTATACTTCCCAAAAATTATCTGAATCTGAAGCAGAGAGGTAAAACTGTGGATTTTATGTGTGAACATTGTGCCTGACCACAGCTTGTCTCTGTGAATATGCTCAAGCACGAGCTGACATTAAGGGGGAAGGAAAGGCAGGCTAAGTGCTTGCTCATGAGGTCGCCCTTCTTTTTATGGCAAGAATAGCCTTTGCTGTTCAGCATTACACCGACGCAGGTGCGCAAACTCACACATATGCACGTCAATGTTTGCCAATGCACACAAAAGACATTTGAATACACAATCAGATGTGTGAGCTTGCATACACACAAACCATGGCTGAAAAAAAAATATTTCCTCCACAAACCCATGTCCAAGATGCAAACTGCTGCTTTCTGAAATATAAAATGCAACTGTATAAATCTAACTGTAACCGTGCAAAGTTCACTCGTGTAGGTTTCATGATTTGAATTAATTATGACTTCAATTATTTATGAATTGATTTTGGAGTTCATTATAAATTGATTATGTCACAGCAAGACACCACAGTCACACCAACATCAAGACCAAATTTATAGTTCTTGTATTCGCTTAATAAATAAATGAATAAATTAGAGGTGCAATTTAATAAAATTCAGACACATTAGAATGAAGGTGATTCAAATTAATTTCGACAAATGGAACCCAAGAGCACATTTGTTTTGATCAGTCATCAGTTACCACTGAGATCAAAATCACTTTCATTTGAACAACCACACTGTAAAAAATGCAGGGTTCCATATATTTCCTTCAGGTAGTCTCAACACAAATTGATTAAGTTAACTTCATTGATTTTACAAATTTAAGTAGATTGAACTTAGACAATCAAGTTGTCCTAAAAAACTCAAACTTGATTCAGCTCATTTTAAATAACTACTTTGAACAAGCAGCAAACATTTGTTTTGAGTGCATGTACATTTAACTCTTGAGATAATGAATTATTAATTATTAACTATTGCAGTTCAAACAAAACTATAGACTGTAAAAAATGCAGGGTTAAACACAATTCATTCATGTTGTCCCAACACAAATCGATTAAGCTAACATAACAAATTTAAGTGGGTAGAACATAAAAAACAATTCCAGACAAAAAATATCCAGAATTGTGTTTAAGGTCATTTGAATAAGTAGTTTGAAGAAGCAGCAAAAATCTTTTTTAAGTGCACACACACACACACACACACACACACACACACAATCAGATGTGTGAGTCTGCATACACACAAACCAGGCTGAAAAAGATCTCCAAAATTGATTCCCTCCACAGACCTTTTTCCAAGTGGCAAATCTCTGCTTTCTGAAGTCCAATATCATAGATTCATCAATTTTGAATGAAATGCATGAAAGCAACAAAGCTCAAGCCAACCAATCCACACATACACACAAACATCCAGCTGTATCTTGACACCGTGCTTCTCATCTCAATTCAAGAGCGAATATCTCCTCGCGCATCAATACGTCCCACACAAACTCTCCCCAGGTCTTGATGTTTGTGTTGGCATGTCAGTTTGCAAACACGTTTATTGGGTATTTTCAGATGAACCCCTGTTGATCATGTGAAACTAATGAGCCAAAACTCAAAGCCACGTCCCGATCCCTACAGTGCTGGAGAGGGAGGAAAGTGTGTGATTTTGTCCCCCTACCACGACTGGTTAAGGCCAGCTCAGAGATATCAGTGAGTCCAACGGATGTTAGGACGCATGTTAATCAGGATTATCCACCTTCTTCCAACGCCACATGATATTCAGCATAAATTATGAGAGTAAGATCTGATAAACTGGAAACGAGGACTCCATGTGTAATTAATAGAAATATTCTCTCTACGACTGCTATGAAAAAACAATAATCAAGATAAAACGGTTACTGCATCACATCCCGCCCCTTTCCAGCAGTGTGCATGTGTTCCTGTGATGTCCATTTTCATGTGGAAATCAGTAAAATCATGTCAACACACAACTTGAATTTATTTTAATAATTCCTTATATTTACATAGCGCTTTTCTTGACACTCAAAGCACTTTACACCAGCGGTTCCCAACAGGGGGGTCCCTGCCCACAAGACAGCCTCAGCGAGCTCTGTGGGTGGTGGCGACTTTTTAGCAATGTACAATTAGGAGAACGATCATTTTGCCTTAGTTCATTTTATCCCCTAGCTGACCAAATCATTTGTAATTCGTCCTCCACAAAAAAAGACAGTCTCACTGATTCACCTTGACCAGCTAATAGTAATGACCCAAGCATGGAGCCAGGTGAGGAAGCCCCAAAAATTTTGGGTCACAGCGCTAGCAACACTGTAAACACCAAATGCAGGATATACCAAGATAGTTACCTGAACTATGGTTTTATTCCATTTCTCAAAGCAAAGAGTCACTGACCCAGCCACAGTGCATTATCTGTGCCAAAGTTCTTGCTAACGAATGCATGAGGCTGTACAAATTAATAAGACATTTGCAGACGACTCATCCCCAATACCACAAGGTGTACCCAATACAAATAGCCTGATGTTTTGCTTTCATATTTTACATCAGGCTATTATTTGTGCATAGACATATCTACATATAGTAATAAACATACTGTTTGTTTGAAAAAAACATTTTTTTATTTATTTTTTTGTTATACCTACTGCAAACTTATACGAGCGATAATATCATTAAATGTGGAGGTGGGCCTTACAATATTTTCTAGGGGAAAAAGGTTGGGACTACATTGGTGGGAATACACTGCTTTATATATTGTTGGGGATCTTATCATCCACCACCAGTGTGCAGAGTCTACCTGGATGACACGACGGCAGACATACTGCACCAGACTGCACACCACAAACCAGCTGATTGGTGGAGAGGAGACCGTGTGATGAAGCCAATTATGATATTGGGATGGTTAGGAGGCCATGACGAACAGAGGCCAGTGGGCAGATTTGGTCAGGATAAACCCCCTACTCTTTTTCGACAGACATCCTGAGATTTTTAAAGTCTCATCTAAAAAAGACGACGCTCACTGGGGAGTATAGAGTTCCTATCAATATACTGGGGCCTTAGGACCCACACAGACCGCATGCTGAGCGCGTCCTGCTGGTTTCACTAACACCACACCCTGCAGCAACCTGGATTTCCCATGTGGTCTCCCATCCAGGAACTGACTGGGTGCAGCTCTGCTTAGTTTTAGTGGGCAACCATGTGAGAGTTGCAGAGAGCTATCTGAAGGCTAATTTTGGAGCATGGGGCTTGATTGATTTATTGAAGAGCATTAGATTTATTCATGTTTTTAAGTTGTTGTGTCTCAAATACGAAGCAAAACAACTTTAAGGTTAAGGTGCAGGTCTAAATAATCAAATACTTGCACAAATGTGTCAAAACATAATTATTCACATAAACCCTCAGTTGTTATGTAATAACTGAACAGAGTTGATAATGAATTTGTATGTAAATCGGATCTGTGTGGCTCTTAAAGTGACAGTGCACTATTCCTGCTGCTGAATCAGTTTATTATTATTATTAATCAAACAACAAAAGACAAAAATCACTCACTGCTATTCACTGAAGGACAAATCAAGTTTAATTCTTACAGTGAAAAATGCTTAGTTTCAAGTGTATATTTTGTTTCAAGTGTATATTTTTATTCTATTGTTTTTAGTATTATTTTCAATCGTTGAAACAATGATTGAACAAACAATTCTGCTGTGGAATGAAGATTTGCGAAAGTTCATGAGGTCAGAAATGTATAGGTGTAAATAGCAAACTTGATTACAGAAAAAAATAGTTTGGTCATATGAACACAGATATAAAATGCATATACAGTATACTTTCAAATGCAGATATGCTTGAGATACTAAGGTGCTGTTAAAATTTCATGCATTCTGTTATATTAATGCCAGATAAAAATAAAGCACAAAAGCCAAATGTACCTATCATTCAGTTTTTTACTACATTTATTATTTTAATATTACTGTTTTTTATTGTAAGTTCCCCTAAAATGGAAACGCAAATCATAATTTGAAATCCAGTGTGAGAAAAGGAGGATAAATAAAGAGGAACAATAGCATCACCGTAAAGCACATGCTTATCCAATTAGACTGACTTCCTACTGACTCGCTGGAGAGGTGAAGGTAAATGTGGGACTAATAATTGATTCGTTGTTTATCACGGCAGCACATGTTCCTCGCAAGCCAACGCAATTAAGCAGACATAATAAAGGACGGCCCTCAGGGTCTATGGCTACTGTACATAGAAGCAGTTAATGGCCTTCATTTGCACAGTATGACAACAGTGAAACGTCACAAACAACAAGCCATACACCTGAGGGCAAATGTGCAAGTAAACAGGGGTATAAACATTAGTTTGACAAGGAATTGAATTTTGATTAAAAATAAATAAATAAATAAATAAATAAAAATCACAGTTAAATTTGCTATATGAAGTTGCTGCGACACCGCAAATAATTTAATGACAAAAAGTCAAGACAACAAATATTTTTATGTTGCTTTAACACATTTTAATGAGTTTATCAGGCTTCAACTATTCAACATTTTTAAGTGATACAACTTAATATTTTTAGTCAGTTTGATTGATGCGAGTTGTAGAGCAGTGAACCTACAGTGGTCTCACAATTCGGTTCAGTTCGGTTCAATTTGATATCTCAGTGCATCAGGGTATATTGACGATGCTTTCCATTCACAATTATATTTTATTTCACAGTACAACAATTCTTGTATTAAAATTTATAAATATATTTACATTTATATATTATTTGTAATACGATTTTGTCCTTTAATACAAACAGTCAGATTTATGAACTGTACCTTTAAAAACTCAAGTACAGGCACAGAACAACACGAGCATTTATAGCAAATAAACAAGTGAGCAATTCCAGCGTTATGGATGTGACATTTGCAGTAAAAACTCAAAACATAAACGCACAGAAAAGGTGTATGTTAACATTATATTAAAACATCTGTTTACATTTTCCAAAACAACTATACACAGAATTATGGGATCAGAAAAATATAAATCTGTAAACTATATTAATGCTTTAAATGAGGGAAATAAACATGCGTTATGGATGTAACTAAAAAAAGTCTGTGGATTTACAGTGTACAACATACTTCGTAGAAATTCTGTGGATTAAACTGCACAAACCCAAAAGAAATAATGCTCATCTAAAGGATTAGAGTCGGCTCTCTACAGAACAAATATGATTTATTTTAATTTAATTTACATTTTTGCATTTATGAGGAAAAAGCTTCATTATAGATGTGACATCTCTGTGTTATGGATGTTACGGATGTAAAATTCCCATTCGTGTGACTTTTGTAAATACTTTTGGTAAAATAAAATAGTTTGAAAAGATTGAATGAGACATTTTTGAGTATTTGTACAGCACGTAAAAATACAAGAATACACAAAAAAATTAAAAGGGCTTCGCTATTTTAGTGACAACTTAATTTTTTTCATGGCAAGGTTGACATTTGCATGGAATTGCTCAAATGTAAATATCCCGCTCGCTTTCTGAGCATTGTCGAGCAAGTTCTTACACCCCTATCATTGGTCACGCGCTCAACAGAAAGGGCTGCGGTTGGCTCTAATGCTCTGATGCTGTTCACCGATAAATGACACTGATAAATGGCAGCGGTGATCACAGCTGATCCATGATAGATGCAGAGGAGAAAACTCACTCTGCAGACATGCTCTCATGTCAGTATCCATAAGTACCGCTGTAACAGCCGATAGGAAAGGGAACCTTACCTCACGTCAGCAGGTCAAAGGGCCACAGTAAGAGACCGACAGAGAAATGGAGTTTACTTTCATTTTCTCCATGACAGTGAAACAGGGCTTCTGCTGTAACTTTAAGTAGATGGAGCATTTTAATTGCTCACGCTCGCCTTCCTCGCCACAGTAAGCTACTGCAATATAGCACATGAGATAAATGACATCAGTAATTAATAACTGGTTATGATCCATTACAGAACCGGTGCTGAATTGTCTGCACTTGCATCGCGTTGCACCGAAGAAACAATTAATTGACTAGAAAAGTTCAATTGATTCAACTAAAAAATTGAAGGTATCAAGAATTTGTTTACAGTGTATCTGAAAGCTCAAGAAAAAAACACTTATAATAGAGTTGTTCCAAACCCATTTTTAACTTTAGTTGAGTGTCTGAAATAAATCCTTTTGTGAGATGATTCCATAGTCATGTGATTATCGGTCAGATTGAAACAATATAAGCAGTTAAATCCTCTGATTTCTTCTTTGTGGAGAGATTTGCACAGAGGCGTGCTCCCCTGACAAGACGCACATGACAATTATTTTGATTTAATTTCAATTTACCAAGATGCCTTATAATTTGTTTTATACGTTAATAATACAAAAAAGACATCGAGGCCCTGAAATCAATGTAAGCACACTATGTTTATGTGCATACGTTCCATCAAAAGAAAACAAACAGCCTGGACACAAGTCTGAGCAGGTTTTCGGACTATATCTTACATCTGAAATCCAGATCACAGATATCAGCCCCAGCAGAGGATGCAATTGTTAAAATCTTCTCTCATATCAAGCTACAGCTGAAAATGAGCAGTGCAGGGCCTCCAGAAAGCCCTGTTCCCCTCTCAATCTCTCTGGTATGAGAGGCATGTAGCAATTACAGAGGCTGAAATCTGACTAATGCACTGGTACATCTGCGACTGTGAATGTGAGTGGTTGCTGAATTCTTGGTCAATGTTTAAACCAGGCAGTCTAATCGTTTTCAGCGCAAAACAAACAGACCTGAAAGTTTGGGATCATAAAATGTGAGGTGAACGACTGCTGCGGGGCTGCGGACTGCATGGACAAAAACAATTGTGATATAAAATGCTCCTGGAAAACCAAAGCTTCAATCAAAATGTAATTCTACTATCCCAGTTAGTAAACAGCATCAGTAGTTTAAAAAAAATTATAATTCAAATTAGACAAATAAAGACATTGCTTTAATTTCAGGTTTTAGTTTCAGGCTTTCATTTCAAAAATATCCAAAAGAGTAACATTTGAATATCTGGTGAAAAATGTAACCTTAAAACTTAAATGAGAAATGATGCCTTTGCATTTAACTGAAACAAATAAGCTACAGTACTGAACATAACATTTTCCTGTTGATTAATGTCATTATTTTTATGAGCTATAATAAACCGACCAATATTTCTTCCACGTAAATCTGAAGCTGTCCAAACTCCCCACGAATAAAATACATCAAAATCTATTGAATAATTCAATGATTGCAATGTACAATCACAAATGAGTGATATTATCAAACAGTTTAACAAAAAAGAAGTTGCTGAGTTACTTCTTAGACAAAATATGTGTGTTTTCTATGCTTGACCACTGCAAAATTCCTGAATGAATCTAGTTTTATTTAAACTGAGTCAACAATTAAACGTTCCATAGGTAAATAGAGCTGTGGTGAAATTGTTCAAGAAATCAGATTTACTTCAATTCGGAGATTTTAAAAACAAAACAGCAGACGGCGCTCTAGGCTAGTTCTTAACAGCAGACAGTGCTCTAAGCTAGTTTTTAACAGCAGACAGCGCTTTAGGCTAGTTTTTAACAGCCGACGGTGCTCTAGGCTAATTTTTTTTATAGAACACGGCACTCAAAGTTTTTTACAGCATACGGCACTTTAGGGTGGTTTTTGACAGGAGACGCTCTAGGCTACTTTTTAACAGCAAGCGGCACTCTAGGCTAGTTTTTAACAGCAGACAACACTCTAGGTTAGATTTTAACAGCAGACCGCGCTCTAGGCTTGTTTTTAACAGCAGGCGGCACTCTAGGCTAGCTTTTAAACAGCAGACGGCGCTCTATGCTAGATTTTAACAGCAGACTGTGCTTAAGGCTAGTT
>CAIGQQ010020246.1:6268776-6303885 GCA_903798035.1 Danio albolineatus | reverse complement strand
TCTAGGCTAGTTTTTAACAGCAGACAACACTCTAGGCTAGATTTTAATAGCAGACTGCGCTCAATGCTAGTTTTTAGCAACAGGCGGCGCTCTATGCTAGATTTTAACAGCAGACTGTGCTTAAGGTTAGTTTTTAGCAGCAGACCACGCTCAAGGCTATTTTTTAACAGCAGATGACCCTCAAGACTAGTTTCTAACAGCAGACGGCGCTCAAGACTAGTTTTTAACAGCAGACAGCCCTCAAGACTAGTTTTTAACAGCAGACGGCCCTCAAGACTAGTTTTTAACAGCAGACAGCGCTCAAGACTAGTTTTCAAATGTACACTCGTAAGGAACAGTACTTGTGTCCTCGGCTGAGTCATGTAAGTCGACTCATGTCACAAGATTACAGTAAACAGCTCACTATGAACAGCCTTTTGTAATTCAGTTAAAACTTTCACAACTTTAATACTAATTATTTTAGGTTCACGTGGTATTTGCAAGGAATTGGAAGCAAGCAGAGTACAACTGTTTGTGTACGAAGCATAAAGCAGCATATGCTCTTAAAAACTAAGCTCAAAAATAACTCAAAAATGGAATTGGAAAAAATTTTGAAAATCTCAGAACTGAAGCAGAATCAATTTCTCTAAAGATTTTTCCACCACATCTTTACAGGTACTGAATGTCTGGATGGTCAGATGTTATGAATAAATTATTTGAAAGAAGCATTTGTGTGATCCAATGAGTCCTTCATTAAGAATGGGATTTCATATTTATCCATCCAGGGAACGGTACAAAAAAAAAACACTCAAGAATATGTTGTTTAACTATCATTCTCTAAATAATGCCCCCAAAAAATATGAATATGAATCACACTCGCCAAAAGACCACTTGTTCTTGTAATTCCCGTAAGCTCACGTAATGAAACAGCACTGGATACCAAAAAATAAATAAAATGACTTAAGCCCTCAGGAGGCGAAGGGCTGTGGGTTTTATCCCAAAGCAGAAAAAAGGTCTGAGGTCTGCTATTGTTCCCGCAGTTACTGCTGGCACAGCAAAACAGCCCACAAATAGAATCGCTATAAAATCAAAATGAAAGTCGCACTTGACTGGTTTCCTTTAGGCAAGAAGATGTCATTCATCAATCCGGGTGGCTGCCGGATAAAACAGGTACATCCTTTAGTGTGACAGCGATATTCAATATTGTCAAACCGTATCAAGCCCCAGACCCCATTTGATGTTGTCTCTTGCTTTGGTCTGGCTTTTATATCAAAAGCTTTTTCACTGACACCGATAATCTGGGTTTGCCTTGATCACAACACCAATCCTCCATTGTGCATCTGGACAAAGCGGACGGCACCTAGAAATGGGTCTCTTTTAAACTCGTTTAAATATTTGATTCACATGTAAAGAGTAAACAATCACCTGCAGTAATGCCAGCTTGAATGGAAAAAAAAAACGTGGAATAAATTTTACAAAAGACTTTATTGACTAAGAGCAAAGTTCTTGGTTTTCCCCGTCATTTAGTAAGGAAGCAGTAGGTCATTTAGCAAATGCTTTTATCCAAAGTGACTTACAGTACATTTACTACAGGTAAAATCCCTCTTGTATAAGCTGGGGGCTGAGTGCCCTGCTCAAGGACACTCGCTGAAAGCTCCTGGATTGCTCAAACATACAACTTTCTGCATGCCAGTTCTGATCTTTGGCCACTTCATCATATCAGCTGCTAATATTACAGACTGTTTTTGTCTTATATACCCCACAGCTTTGTCAAACAGACTCAAATCCTTTTTCTTTGACATGTAAACAAGAAATGCTAGCTCATATCAAACACTAGTGAACTCTTCATTTTATCCATCATCGAAAAAAGAGCATTAGACAACCATTCACTACAAGCTGGTGTAATGATATCTAATGAATGGTGTAATGATATGTAATGAATCTGCAATAAGTGTAATAATATTTATGAATCTTTCTTAATATTAATGTTAGCTTAGTTTGAATAATTTAGTACATTATGAAAAAAAAAAACAAGTTGCATGTGTTTGAGTTAAAAATTAACATTAAGATTAAATGCTTTGGTTACTTCTAATTTATTCTTGTGTTTTTTCATCTATTTGTACTTTTTATAATTGAACACAACAGATACAGTTTTAAATCATTTGCTATATTCAACTAACAAAGCAGCCAACCATTTTCCATTTTGAGAATTACAGTTATTAATAGCATAGTCTTTATAAACAATCCGTTAAATAGATCCTTTAAGAATCAGGAAGAATATAGGTTATATTCTTTGATTAGTAAATGATATATTTTATAACTTAATACTATACTTTATTACTGAAAAATAATCTCAAAATAATTTTAAACACTTTATTATTATTATTATTATTATTATTATTATTATTATTATTATTATTTAAACACATTTTGAACTCTTTATTTCATCCATCATCGCAAAAATGAGCATTATTTGAAAATGTTTGACTACAATTTGGTGCAGTGAGATCTGCAATAATATTATTAGTATTTATTAATTCTTTAATTAAGAATATTGTTAGCTCAGTTCCTATAATTACATTATGAAAATCCCAAGTTGCATTTGTTTGTTAAAAATTAACATTAAGATAAAATGCTTTAGATAATGTGAGAAATATACTTCTAATTTATTCTTAAATCTATTTTATAGAAACACTATGTTTATTTTTAAAAAATTTATATAATATTATTAATATTAAATGTAAACAAAATTTAAAAATGTATATATTTTTTTATTTTACAAGGAAAAAAATGAAATTTCTAAAATGACAGCAATACACAAATAACTGAACATTACAAAAAAATCTACAAAAATATTTACATGGAAAAAATTAAATTTATAAATGCACTGAAATCAGTTTACTTTGATTAAATATCAAATTATTATTTAAATAAAATTTTTAATAAATAAATATTATAACAATTAACACAACAATAAAAACAATTAAAGATAGACAGTGGCACACAGAAAAAAATAGTAAAATCCAAAATACAGTCTAAATCTAATCAAACAAACTAAAAATAAAACAATTTATAACAAAACTGAAATGATAAAAATAAATGCTAACCTAAAATATTAAGAAATGTTTCAAAAATATGTAAATAATACTTTAAATAACATACTGACGTTCATTAAACACAAATATTAATCAAGATTCCATCTGGAGATCCTTTTGGCCACTTCTGTATATGAAAACCATATTAATTACTTAGTTTAATAGACGTGACACAACTCATTTCAGTTTTAAATAGTTAAATAAACATTAAAACCAAGATCCTGATTCCCCCAAATATGCTAGCATGCACCCTGAAATCAATGTTGGAAGTAACAGCCCTAAATAAATTAAAAGAATATACATTATATTTATTGTGATTTTCCAGTCATTCTTTTGCACATGCATAAACTTCCATCACGAAAAACAAATTTATTGAATGCAATAATAAATAAAGATGTAGTGCTTCCATGTGGGTATGCTGATCAAGTATCAACACTGATTTAAAATCGTTTTATCGTCAGCATTGCAACTAAACGGAGTACACATATAAGCAAAATGCAAGCTAACTACATTAGCGCTGTCAATGCGGACCCCACATACTAAAATATTTAAGTAAACACCCAAATTAAGACCCCAATTCCTCAAAATATGCTAGCACACACCCTGAACATCCATGTTGAAAGTACAGTAACTGCCCTAAATGAATTAATTGAATATATATGATTTAAATCACTTTATTATCTGTATTTTGTTCTGTTGGTCTTTTGCACATGCATAAGAAATTTCTGTCATGAAAACAAATTCCTTGTATGTGTAAACAAACCTAGAAATAAAGCTTTCATTCTGATTCTGAAAATATCAGTAATAAAGTCTGTAATAGAACAGAACAGCCATAATATGGTTTGAAAGAGAAGAGATTTTCTTACCTGGCTCCAGTTTAATGACCTTGATAGCAGCCAGCTCTCCTGTAGTGACATTACGGGCCTGAAAGAGAACAACAACACACGTCACAATGTTAGAAACTACTACTATGACTGAAAGACATTAGATTTACATCGTGAAATTAGCCTAAACTAGTCCATAAACAACCATGTAGTGCTTACACATGGGTTTGCTGATCAGATATTGACTAAAAATTAGCTTCAACCCTTAAAGGGCCACGAAACACCAAAACACATTTTTTGAGCTGTTGACAGTCATTTATGAGTCCCACGCTGCTATAAACACTATTAGGACACGTATAATTGACTAAAAAGTGAAAATTGGTTGTTTTTGCGTTATTTCGAGCAAATTCGTTCTTCCGGTTTGAAACGAATTTTTGAGGCTGCGTCACGCCTATGAGTTCCATACGTATTCTCCCGCGTGGTGACTGGGGGTCTGTCCCGGCGTGAATAAATTGACGTCAGTGAGCGTGCAGCATTAATTCATGACATAGCCTTTGTTCAAGCCAATCAGCGCGCTCTGCCGGGTTTGCGGTGCAACTCATTAATATGCACGAGAGCTTTGAAGACTGTGTGTGTACGTGTTGCAGTGTCCAGACGGCAGGGACGCCACGTTGTGCTTCCAAAACAAGTGGAAGGAGACGCAGGTCGCCAGTGTTGTGTTTATGTGCTGTAGCTATATGGCGAGGTTATCCGTGGCACTATCCACTCGCCATACAGCTATAGTAGTGAAGGTTTAGTCTTGGCAGCTGGACACACGCACGCGCAGCAAAAAATGCGTCTGTAAGAAACTTTATTTTTTCACCCGAGAGCTTTCCGCATCTGGAAATGGTTTTGTCACTCTTCTCCTTATAAAACAGACGCCGCTCCAGTTTATGTGGATTGTCTACAGATTTGGTAAGCCATCAGTGCTCTTTGTTTGTTTATTCAGTTCGTAGTTAGTTAGTAGTTCGTAGAGTTCGTAACTCTGTCAGTGTTTAAAGACAGACCTTTGTCAAAATGATGAACTGTTACTGAGTTTACAGTACGTTAATATCCATACAATATTAAAGACTGAAAGATCCGCTGTACGTTCTGCTCTCCGAGAGTAAACACTGCAGTCAAACAATTACTTTTGTGTAGAATTTTCGCGGCATTTTGTGACCGGATAGTCTGCGGAGGGATTTTATTTCTCCCTTACACCGCGCGGTATCAAACACTACATTAAAACAACACTCTTAATAGTTTCTCACATCTAGTTTGTCACGGGGGACATGCAGGAAATGTTCCTGGATTACAGTATAAGCACCAAACTGCCGCTAAAGTCAACAAATTAATAATTTGGCTAATAATTAGATTACTGATGTCACTTCACACAGTCACTTCTTTCTCCCCCTGCGTCTGTGTGTGTGTGTGTGTGTGTGTGTGTGTGTGCGCGTCGTTTTTTTAAAAATGAGCGCGTGCACAAATGGAAACTCCCATCTTTATGCAAAACCTTCCCTCATTCCCTCCCCTGACACTCCCACCTAAACAGAGCTGAACACACCCACTTTCCTGAGCTTTTCCAGACTGGTGTGAAAACACCAAGCGGAGCCAGGGGGGTTTCGTGGCCCTTTAAATTAACATTGATTTGCAACCGTTTTATCGTCAGCAATACCTACAACTAAACGGAGTACACACATATTCAAATGTAAGCTAACTACATTAGCACTGTGTCAATATGGCTCGGCATACTTATGCATTTTCCTGCCGTTCTGTAAAGAGCGTGTTTGCTGAGTAGAATGTTAATTTACCCACAAGCCCTAGATATTTCATGATTCCAGAGAAAATTGCATCACCTTTAAGACCCAAATACAAACAACGACTGCTTTACTGATCAAGCAAAGTGGGAAGAATATGCTATCTTCAATATCCACACCAATGGATGACCTTTTGGCTACAAAAAAGCGTCTTTCAGTCCGTCATGATATTATTCAATCACGACGTGGCAGCAGGAAAACCATTAGACTAAATTAGCCCACATTCGATTAGGATGTCGTCTGTGATGTATTTCTTTTCCTCTCTCTTAGCAACAGCGTGATTTCTGACAACAACATTGAAAAAGAGCACTTTGATAGATAAATCTGTGTGAAAAAAGCTGATGAAATGTCTTATGAAGGGGTCTGAATTATCATTGACATTTTGTTGTGGCTGGAGGGAGTAGAAGTTTTAAAATCACTGACAATAAACATCCAGTAAGACAATTATTAGGAATTAATTTGTGGTTTTTACACATTTTTGTGATTTGGCTTTATTTGAACATTTTTCAATGTTGAACACATTTAGAAATATCTTTAAAGCAAGATTATTTTAAATGTGTGCTCATGCTTCATTTGTGAAAAATCACGTTATTTTTTCATATATCTTACTTTGATCATATTCAGCTACTCTGCTAACATGAAAACGACGCTCTGATTGGTCAGCAAATATAATGTGCTGAGATTCGCGGAATGGCTTCATGGCACCAGGAAGCGTCCCGCTATAATATTACAGCACATCTGGCCACACCCCTTTGCTGCGCGGGGTGTATGCTTGTAACCTGAAGGGTTTATGACATCATTAACCAGGATGTATTTTTTTGTAGTCCCCAAACTTCATTCTCTGTAGGTTTTGCTAAGCTAACTCTGTTATAGCCAATGTCTCCCTTTGCGTTGAACTTTGAGTGTCTTACATTCAGAGATGTTGCTTATGTTCACATAGCTACATTACACAACTATAGTTTACAATATATTGCAACGGACCACTGCTTTAATATTTATTTGAGATTTTAGTAGCAATTATAGTTGGTTCTCCTTAACATTTTCTTGATTAATAAATTGGTTTAGTTAATTAGTTTAACTTCATTTAGTCAATTTAAAATTTAATTTTCATAACATTTTTAAACCTTTCATGGTTTTTAGTCGGTCCTGCAAATTCTTTTTTTCATCAATAAATATGAAACCAATTTTATTATTGTTAAAAGTTTTAACTACACAGAAATATGAATATTAAATTGTTTTCATATTTGTTTTAACTTAAAACCAGTGGTACAACATTTTTGTGAAAAAATGAAGTGGTATTTTCTGATAAAAATAAATTAAATTATTGTTTTTTGTTTTTTAACATGTTTGAATCCTTTTATTTTTAGCATTTGATAAAGAAACCCAAGTTATTGTAACATACCATGGTTTTAGTTACATTACAAAAAGTAAAAAAGACACATGAAACACACATGAAAAAACTGAGCAAATAAGTACATTGTTTAAAATGTTTTTGTTGCAAATATGCAAAACATGTATGATTAGATTATGCATGAACATAATATATTTATTAAATTACTAATATATAGTAAAATTACTTTTTCACATAAATGCTTTTTTTGTTTTAGAAATATAAATAACTGCTTTGTAATAGAAAAACTGATGAGTTCATTAAGAAAATCAAATTAATGTCCATTTCATGCCAGTGTTTTTTGTTTCAGATGGATAAGAATTTAGATTGACAAGCTCTTTCTCAAAATATAAGAAAATAGAGAGATGTAGCATTTTTAAAGGATGCTTATTTTGTATTTGGCATGTCAAATGTGACAAAGTAAAAAAAAAATGGAAAAACTGAAAGAGACAACACCACAACTCTTGAGAATTTGTTGGGACAACTTGTTTTTTTATTTTCAATCCACTTTTTGTTAATTTGTTAAATCTGGTAACTTATAAATAAATCGATATAATTGTCCCATATGAATGAACTGTGTGGAACCCTGCATTTTTTGTATAGGTTAACTTAACTTATTGTTTTTACAATTTTAAGTGGATTAAAGTTCTTAAAATCTTGAGAATTGTGTTGTTTCAACTCATTTTAATTAAGTTTTTTGAACAAGCAGCAGATCTAACTGTGTGAGTGTGGTTGAGCTGTTTGAACAAAAGAGCACAACTTAATGTAATGCATATTTAGAAACACGTTTGGGTCAGCCTAATTATGCAAGGCTACCTGGGATAGATTAGCCACTAATTGTTCTCGAAGTCGTTTTGCACATCGATCATATAGCCCGATTCACTCTTTTTAATTAAATGTACCTATTTAATCTCAACTACAGCTGTAGTCGACAAACAGAAAGAGTGAAGAATTCTAATGTGTGATTAATAATCAGTATCTTTCAAAGAGATTTCACTTATCGAAAACAACTCGGGGAAAAAAAACATCAGCGGCTGAGTGATATGATCTGAAAAGGATGCTGCAAAACATAGAGACGTCCTGGGTAACTAATGCGAAGATGTCAAGAGCGATACAGCTTTGCGGGGATCGTGCGAGAATTCACTCTGAGGTGCATGTCAGAAATGTTAAAACACAACTGAAAGCTCCCCTCCAGAAGGCTGATGATTTCTCCGTCGTATATTCAAATTCCTGTTGCGAAACGCTTTGAAGGAAGCCCACATGCTGAATCCTTTCAGCTCAAAGATATGAGGCGCTGAAATCGAACCCAGACTGTAAACACACCGAGCGGATGGCATGTCACATTGATATTTACGAGATGCATGAAATTTTGGGTCATCAGTGCAAAATAATACAGCAAAACTATTAAAGAATTTGTTATCTAGACACAAACGACTTCAGCTTAAAGACAAAACAAAAAACTGCACTTTTTATATGCAGTTACAATAAATGGGGATTCTGTCAAAATCTAAAATGTCTTCTTTTGTGCTTCATTAAACAGCACAAAAACACAAAAATTTTCAGAAATAATGACAGAATATTCATTTTAGGTTTAGAGTTAACGTATCAATACAAACAGCTCACAGATAGCCTGTTGAAATTGTTTTATTTTGATCAAATTAGAATAAAAGATCAAAAAATGATAAAATACGTAGAGCAAAGTAAACCCAAATTTTGCTTAAAGTTATATATACTGTAAATATAGTATACAAGTCATAACATATCAAAATAACCTACTTTTGAAAATTCAAAATTAACCCTTTTTTTATCTGAATCAAAAGCAAGCGTGAACAAATCAAATTTTTGGTCTTTTACGCCAACATATCATTACTTATAACTAGGGCCACACGGAATCTGCGCGCACAGAATATCGCAGATTTCCGCAGATTTTTTGCCTATCATTGATTCTGTTTATTTACTGGTGTAAACTTATATTTATTCAGTTTTTAAATTAATTTCACTTATATGATTGACTAATATGAAAATATTGATATGATTTATTTACAATACAGTTTCTAAAGTAATATTTTGTTCTTTTAGAAAATATTTTATATGAGAAACTTGCTTTATTTACCAAATAAAGTGGATCTAATTGGATTCGCATTGTAAACATAAACAAAAGTTAAGGTATTACTTTTTATTTCATATATTAATTTTTTTGTTATAATACTCCTAAAATCATTCCGCATAAATCCACAGATTTTTAACTAAATACTTCGCAGAAATAGCAAAAAATGTCAGCAGATTCCGTCTGGCCCTACTTATAACTAAAAAGACCATTCTGAAAATGGTTTGAATTTGATTAAATCAGAATTACCAAGCCTAAAATCTGGTTGGAAAGCAAAGCAAGATGAATATTTGGCCTAAATATTGCTGTGTGAGCCAAAATATCCAAATAACTTACAAAACCAGCTGTTAAATTAGTTTTACATTGACAAAAACACACACTGTAAAACCCGATAAGTTAAATCAAACTGTTTGAGGAAACCGATTGTGGCAAATCATTTAAGTTTTGAATCAAAATGGTTTGAGTACTGTAAACTTATATACTGAGTCACATACACATATATCATTTGTGTTGATATCATCAAACTTTCAGAGGATTAGTAACTTGAACAGTTTAAGTTCAGTTATCAAATCACTAGTTCAATTAACTTAAACTGGTCAATTAACTCAAAGTCCGAATAACTAGCAACTCAAATGGTTTGGTATTCCTTCTAGCATTAGAGTTGACTTAAAACAAAAAATATAGTTACTTTATTCATAACTCATTCGATTAGAGTTCTGCTTAATATAATCAATTTATGAGTTACCATAACTGTTTTTCATTGAGTCAAAGCAACCTATTAAAAAAATTCTAAGTTAAAATAACTTATTTTCATTTAGTGATTTTAACTGTTAGGTTTTGCAGTGTAATTAAGATGTTAATTAAATCAGGTTGAAAAGCAAAACGTAAGTTAAATGTCTGGTTTAAGTATCCCTGTACAAATATTAGCAAAAAATTTGAACATATTTATTAATATTTATAAATGTATTAAATTATTAATTAAATAAAAAAAAAATAGAAATTCTGTTTGAATACTCTTTTGTGGCAACATATAATTCTATATAACCTTCCAGCTAGTTCTAATTAGTCCAAAATTAATAAGCAAAATCTAAATCAAATTAGTTTGTTTACTGGTTTAAGACAACATGCTACTGTATATATACAAGCTGGTCATTAACATGGTTTTAATTAATCCCGATAATAATCAATCTGGTTCAAAAGACAAGCATAATTTCTTTCCAGGATTTTCTGCTTATGTCTTCATGTTGAAAGGATGCAGATTAGTGTTGATCAATAACTTCATCAAGCATCCAGGCCCAGCGGTCAATACCTTGCCTTGCAATCAGGCAAATCATATTGTCTGGTGTGGTTTAAAATGATGTGTTAATGATCCTTTATAATGAGCCCACCAATGGTCCAAGAAAGGTGAAAGCTAAGGATCGTGGGAAACAATCAACAAATGAATGACCGGATCTTATGACTGTGAAAGCGCCAGATATATCAAATAAAATTATAACAATAATAAACTGCAACTCATCCTGTCCGCTTTGACTTTTAGACCTTTAATGCTTTCAGAAAGGTTTAGGATTGCAATAATGGGCTGAGGTACAATGCCTCGGTTTAAAGAAATATTCTCGGTTTAGTCCATTTGAGCTCAATCAATACTTATGGCACAATACATTTTAAACACAAAAATGATTTTGACTCAAGACTGCTTTAGCAAAAATATGGACTACAGAGTTGCACGCAATATTAGTAAATGAAGCTGATTTGTAAACATGAAAATACTCAGTTTAAGAGTGTAGACCAGGGGTGTCCAAACTACGGCCCGCGGGCCATCTGCGGCCCGCAATCAGTTTAGTGGCGGCCCGTGAGGCTTTTTATAAATATTAATAGAATGTGGCCGCTGTACAAAAATAAGCGTAATTCAATAAATAACCACCGGGTGTCGCTATCACGTGCATTTAATTAGGCAGCATTTTCTGTTATGACATAAAACGAACCGACCAAACTGAGGGAAACATAATTGATAACCACGTTTTGGTGAGCCATGGCGCAACCAAGAAGAAGGAAAATCAACAGTGAGTGCAGGAAATGTCTGAGTTTAACAAGAGTTTTGATTCATCCAAATTTCCCCTGATGAAACACCATATAAAAAGGATGATGAGTCTGTTTGGCTCCTTCTTTATATGTGAGCAAACATTTTCACTGATGAATCTAAACAAAAGTTAATTGAAAATCTAACTGACAGCCACCTCTGTGATTAGCTACGTATATGAACTCACTCCTGACTTGGCATCAATTCTGAAATCGAAAGCACAACATCACTATTCACATTAACAGAGTTTATGGTGAGTAAAATATACATTATGATTTTAAAATGTAGAAAATAATTCCATAATAATACTACGCACGCACGCACGCATATATATATATGCGTGTCTGTGAAATTGTAAAATTTGGCCCACGACCACGTTTTGTTTTTTGCATCTGGGCCTCGGCCCAAAAACTTTGGACACCCCTGGTGTAGACAATATAGATATATATTATACAATATATCTCCTTATGAATTTGTACACAACACCTTATAACCTGTATATTTATAACAAATCTGTACATACATTTCAACATCCAGATTTTTTTGGACTGACTGCATCTCTGTTTAATGTCTATCGTCTTTTTTATATTTATTCTGTGTTGTCACTTGTCACTTTATGTACACTGGAAGCTTCTGTAGCCAAAGCAAATTCCTTGTGTGTGAAGCACACTTGGCAATAAAACTGATTCTGATTCTGACAGTATAGACTCTTACAGCTTTGTTAGGACTGCATGGTTTGGGAAAACGTTCTTAATCTATTTATTGATTGATTGCGATGTTTCTGATAAAAAAATGTGATTTAAATATGATGTATTTTATAAGTTATGTAATGGTTGTTATTATTCAAATAATTGTTAAAATATATTTTTTTATATCATTCTATTTAAAAAACGTGAACCAAGTCGTTCTACAGTAAGACACGTACTGACCACTGTGTAAAAGCCAGGGATGTAACGTTTTATTCAACTCACGATTCCCTTTGACTCACAATTTTAGTTTCCACAGTTCAATTTTCTCAGACTTTTTTCAACAAAAAAAGATTAAAGACACCGTAAATGAAAATGTACATATAAAAAGAGAAAAAAGGTAAATGAAATGAGTGCTTTTATTAGGCTATTGATGCACATTTATTAGTATGAAAAACTCCCGTCCACTAGCTAACAATTTTTGCAAATAAAATGTTACAGTTAAATACTATGAACTATATTGTTTAAGTTATTGTATTTTAAAGTGAAAATAACTGCATATTTTTAAAGTAAAGTTATACAATACTGTAAATATGGAGCCAGATAAATGGTGCAGCAAATGTTAATACAGTATTTTTACAGTAAGTTACAGGCGAACTGCTGCCAGGAAATTGTTAACAGTGCAATTGTATTGCGATGATTGTCTAAACCATAATATTTTAATCGATTTTTAACTAGCTCACAGTTCATCGTTACATTCCTAGTAAAAACTCAATCCTTACTTAAAATGTATAGATCTCAACAGTATTGAAGCATGCACTATGCTGGGGAAATCTTGTAGTTACCGCACATTTAGAGCCTGAGCAACTGCAAAGATTGAAAATTTATTTTGTGATCAACCGACATTAAAGGAAAATACCAGGTTTAGTACCTAAGAGTTAAAGATACACAAGCATTGCATAAATTAGAATAAAACTCAGCCTCCCAGAGTGCAACCCTTTGACTTCCAACACACACACACACACACACACACGTTGCCCTTTTCCCCCAGCAGTGGCGCGGCTCAGAGCAACAGCCAAGCTCTCTCCACCTGCACAGGTGCAACACACAGTGGGGCTGCGAGCTGCTGCCATGTCAGGTAATTACAGAGAGCCGGATAAATCACTGCAAGCTTGGCCCCCGACCAGCCGAATCTAGGCCAATCATTTTCTGCACTGCCTGGCAAATTTGATGCTTTGTATTAACAATTTACTGTGCCAATGCGGCACTGACCTCCGATAAACAACCCCGTTTTCCTCTCTAATGTCTTTTCCTGTGCTGGTGTTATCAAACATTTCATCGGATTCATTATTCATGCTGTATTGCAGTTAAACGCAGAGTACATAATGCATCAAGTATTCTAGAGCGCGCAGACAGGAGCGTGCCTAGGCTTGCTAAAACGTGATTATGAAACTACAGTACCACAGAGGCAACTGCTTTCTCTCAGTCTCCCATCACCAATATAGTTTGCGCTAGATAAAAGCCGATATTCAATAATTGACTATATCGTATAATGAACATGCGCAATATGGATATTATAGACACTTCAAAATACTGTCAATAATTATTTGTTTTTTAAACATTTAAGGATAACCAGGCAGTGGCTGTTCATAACAGCACCAAATGAAATGTTTTTTTTCATTAAACAATCACACGTTACTCTAGCCTGCGACAGAAATGTCTGTGACAATTTACACACTCAATAAAAGACTTCTGCTGCTCAAACTACCTATTTAAAATGAGTTGAAACGACACAATTGAGTTAAGTTTTTTGGGACAACTCAATTGTTTTTATGTTTAATCAACTTAAATTTGTAAAAAAAAAATGATTAAGTCAACTTAAGGGATTTGTGTTGGGACAACATGAAGGAACTGTGTGAAACCCCACATTTTTTACAGTTTAGGCCTTTTGTTTGTAAACTTTTGGTAACATTTGGTAACGTTAGTTAATTTAACAAAAGTAAATGAAATGACAACTACAAAAGCATCCGTTGTGTAAAACAATTGGTGGTTCATTCCACTGTGGCGAAAATTTTAAAAAAGCGACGAATTAGCATCCGAAAGTTAGTAAGAAAAGCATTTATTTAATCCTAATAGGTGATTTTAATGTCTTTTTTTTTTTTGTAAAAAAACAGTACATTCAAAATCAAGGCTTAATCATTTTATTAAATGGAGTTAACTAATACAATTCAGCTGTATTGTTTTTTAAATTAACTTTAACATAACTATAATTTGGCTATTTCTCGCTGCGGATGTTAAAGCATTAACTAAAATTTACTAATGAGACCGGCTACCTGTTGTATTTTATCATCCTTTTGCAATTTGTTACAATTTTTTACTGCGAGCATGTACAGTGAGGAAAATAAGTATTAAACACATATACAGAAAGCATATTTCTAAATTTGCTGTTGACTTGAAATTTTTACCAGCAATATCATCTATAGCATAATCTATATATGCACAGAAAACAAAACTAGTTAGTTAGTAAATAATGTTATGTGTAACCAAATGAATTGACGCAGGCGAAAAAGTTTTGAACACATGAAGAGTGGTGTAGAAAGGCAGTGAACGCCTAGACAGCAGCTGAAATCTCTCAGTAGTTATTCAGCAACCCTCTGCCCTTCATCAGTGTATATTTATACTAGCTGCTTCAAATTTAACATCTACATCACCAGGATGATGAAGATTAAACCAGGGTAGACATTTAAGCAAGACAATGATCCAAAACACAGCCAAGGAAACTCTCAAATCCTTTCAGAGAAACAAAATCAAGCTGTAGAATGGCCCAGCCAATCACCTGACTTGAATCTAATTGAAAATACAAATTAAAGATCAGATTTGATAGACGAGACCCACAGAACCATCAAGATTTTTACACTGTTGAAGTCGGTGAAAAACTTCAAGCTGTCATCACCAAAAAAAACTTTTAAATATAGTATTAAATACCTTCAAGTAGTTCAGTACTTTCTCCTTGTGTCATTCCATGGTTAATTCACAGAGCTACAGAACTATTTTTTTTGTTTTTGTTTGTTTTCTTTTTATGTTTGTATTGTTTGGGTTTTCACCAAAAATTCCACGTCAACAGCTACTTCAAAAATATTATTCTCAGTAAAAAACATGATGTGTGCAATACTTATTTTCCCCACTGTATGTACTATGAGTACCAAGTATGTATTTTAAATATCGTGACAACTGTATATCGTGATAAAAGCTTCAGTAATAAAATCGCTACAAGAAAATCTGATACTGTCTGTAGCCTAGTTTACACATCTGAATTGCTCCAACAGCCGGGTCGATTAACTGTCTAATAAGTCTAGCTCTATAATTCTGCTATCAAACCCAATTAAGTAAATCCCATTGTTGTCCAAACAAAGGCTGGATGTCAGTCGCTCATGCTCACTAAGGGAGAATACAATTTCTCTGGGTGGCCACATTTGTAGGACAGTAGATCACTCTGTCACGCAGATCTGTATTTCTGCTTACTCACTGAAAGGATGCGGCGAGGTCGAAACTGTTTCTGTCTCCAGAATATGGAGAAATCTCAAGGCCGCCCGAAAGTAGGCTAGATGGCAAGGACGTTCTATTAAAAGAGACCATGTAATCCGGTCTCAGTTGTGAATTTCTTAAAGGCGTGAAGGCATAAAACACACGAGGGTAAGCAAAGGTGTTAACAGCAAAAAAGTGATGAAAGGAAGATGGCTGGAGAAGGTTGACCTCAGCTTTGTCACACTCCTCCGAGGTGTTTCAGGAGAGAAGGTTTGAGGATTGTGACCTTTCTCTGTGTAATGAGTCCTGGTGCTCAGCTCGCAATGATGGTCTGACACCTTTGTGAACACACAGATGCAGCCAAACATGGGAGAAAAGGTATAAAAATCCTTTATACAAGAAAAGGCAACTTGAGGAACCAATCAAAGCAAAGCACTTCTGAAATCTTCAGACTTGACTGAGAGTAGGGCTGCACGATATTTAAAAAAATTACATTACAATATATATATTTCTTTTTTGGATAGACATTGAGATGTTGAGAATAATTTCACCCAATGACTTGAATACCTCTCTTTGGGGAAATTACTACTTTGGGATTACTACTACTGGGATGATTTTCAAGAGCATTTGTGTAAACTATATTAAACCAATAAATTACAAGAGCGGATAAATACAGTATAGAGCAAAGATAAAAACAGAATAAACAGCGATTTATAATTTTCTGGGCGTCTAGCAGTATTCATACACAAATAAAGAAAATAAATAAATCAAATATAAAATAACATGATAGTCTTCATAATACATAAAAACAATTACCTTTCCATAAAAGTTACAAATATCATCATTAATGCAGCCCAAATGCTTTAAACTGGCTTAAAATGCTTATGTGGGCCTTAATAACACATGCAAATGATACATTTTTGGTAACATCGTGGAGTCACTGCAATGTAACCATAAATCATGTGTTTTTTTTCAACTGTGGCTACTGGTCAACTATAAACCTGACTCCACATTTCAGATTCCGATGCACTCATTGCCATATCAATGCTGAAACGATATATTGTGCAGCTCTAATTGAGAGGATGTTTAAATGACAACTTTATTAAATAAATATTGGAAAAATGTTTTCTAAATGCTTGTTTCTAAAAATGATGCATTACAGTTCAAGTGTAGACTACAAAAACTGGAACATCATGCACTTTTCTAAAAGTACAAAGAGCAGTCGCAGTCATTTTACAGATCTGGATCATTTTGACAATCCAATTTCAGTATAATGCTATCATGCATTTTACTGTATTTCTCATCAAATACATGCGGTTTGGTAATATTTTGGTAAGGGGGTTTCAATTAAAATTAAAAAGTGAAGTAAAAAGAGAAGTAAAAAATGAAAAAGTGACTTAAAAAGTGAATAGTTTGAATTCATATATTGTCTGGATTGGCATAAATTACAGTACAAAAACCTGGTAGGAAACTGCCAGTACTTATTTTACAGATAAATTCTTTATTTATTATTTCTTATACAACATTTTGCTTCAGACTATTAAAATGTCAGTAAAAGTCACTGTTAAACTGCATGCTTGAACATTCAACATCAAAAGTCACAGATCAGAGATTAAGGTCTATAATACTATTCATAATGTCAAGCCATAAAAAAATTAATCCATAAATAAACACAAAAACTGTGAATCACAAAACACAGAACCTGTTAATTGACAAATATGCCATTACAGTGTGTACTCCACTTAATCCTATCCATTCCATAAAGAAACTGTAAGTTTGACACCCAGTGGTTGGACTATTGCACTCCCAGTTCAAAACGCAAGCAAGAGCAGGTTGCCAGATTGATGACACCAACAGCAGTGTGCTGACTGTCAAGCCAAAAGGCTGACTTATATCATGTTCTAAATAAAAGCAACGGTATGTGATAAAAGAAATATTTTCCATATTAAAAGGAGTTTCCGTTCTAACCAACACCGGAAATATATTTTTTGAAACGGCTTCTACTTCTTGCAGCTGAACAACAGAAAACTGACAATGATCACCTCAGGTACACCTCATGTGCTTTATTCAGTATTAAATGCTAATAATGTGAGTTTGAATGCCATGACATTTATTGCCATACTTCTGAAAGCAGCAGCAGATAGTTCGCCTCAGATCTTGAAAATAAATTAACCGTTTGAAACTGAACTTTAGACCTGTAACTCAGTGCAAGCCAACACATATCAGTGATTCAGCATCTAAATGTAATAATGTTAAAGAGGTTTAATATGTTTTAATTAGATTATAAACCTTACCATTTCATTAGAGTGCAGTGAGTGCACTATTCTGTGCTTCTGAACGGCGGTATTAAAATTTCTGTCGTGTTTCTTCTGGTGCAAACAGCCCAATTGCTTATCACTGCAAATCTCATCAAATAGCATTTTGTTAGGATACAGGGTTACAATGTAACCTGCTCACCTAAAGTTTACGCTAATTAATAATAGAAGAGTCAGAAACTTACATACACTTACATGCACTTACGTTGGATGTGTAGTGAATTTTGTAATGACAGCATATAATTCAACAGATTGTAATATATAATGACATAATAATAAGCTAGTGATTAGATCTGTTCCAAACGAATAGAAATAGATGTTTTCAACAAGCTGTATAAAAGAACTCTTAGATTTAGGTACACAGTTCAATTCATTTCCATGCAATAATCAATATCAAACCTGATTGTTCCAGTTAATTCCAGATATATCTTATTTACCTGGGCATATTTAAATAGGACTATTGAAAGTCAAAGGTTGTGAGTATGTCCCTAAACTGGCCGATACCAATCTCAGAAGCATGATAGTATTACAGGATGGAGCAGTGCCCAGTTGTTGAAACAGATGAATAATTAATGATCATTTTTTCCCGACAAAGTCAATTCAGAAACGTCCTCACATCGGCTGCACATGCAGCGCGCTCTACACACATAGTGCATACGTTTCACAGAAACTCTATCATCTTGAATTTCATGCTGTCAGAATGTTTTCACAAGCACATGATCCAGGCCGCTTGGAGAACCATCTTCCTGCGTAATCTGTATGATAGAAGGTGACTATCGCAATCAGAAGTGACAGGATGAGTGGCTTTCGTCTTTAAAGGGAACATGAAACTTCCTGGGTGTGAAGAATGAAAGAGATTAAGCGAATAAAGGAGGAATTGTGACTTTAATCCACAATAAACCCCTCCACTCGGGTCAAACCGAGGCCTGGGATGAATGTTCTTCGGGGCGAAGACAAGAAAATCCACTTCAAAAACATTCAGAGAAGAAAAACTGTAAGCTAATATGACTGGATTTCATCAAATGATGTACGCGCACCAATGTTAGAGTTGTTCATTCATCAAAACGTAAGTGAAATCAAACCTCCCGGGCCAGAAATAAACAGATTTTGTTCTGCTGACATGATCTAACATCTTCCTTTTTGTTCTGTCCCATGCATTTTAGTGTCTGGACAGAAATCAACCTGCGGAGAGTAAAAAAAAAAAAGCTACTGTTTAGACGGAGCTGAGCAAACTCGTGCATTGAGAAGCCAAACTTCCTGCGAGAGAAAGAAATTTGTTTCTCTAAAGGAGGCCAGGAAAAAGAAACAACACATACAAACACACACACACACACAAAGAGAGATTTGCTCACACTCTCGTCTTTCCACAGCAACCTCCTGAAAGAGAAGCCATGAATTCTGCTTCAACACCACGGTTTCGTTCGCCAACGGGTTTCTCACTCTCACACATGCGTATCCCTTCGCACACTGGCGATTCCTCAGACCGTAGACATAAAAATGGAATCGATACCAAACCACTCGAATACTAGGAAGCCACAGAACTATCAAAATAGCCCCACCAAGGCTTGACACAAAGCCAATATAAAGTGATCAAACTGGGTAATTAGTCATATCCTTAACCTTGACGCAGTAGGCTTTTGTTCAATACTTACTTTCTTTGCTCAATCAATACTTTACATCTTTGTATGCTTTCAGGGCTTTTAAAATTCATCAGGAGCATGTCGGGATTACATTTACTGTTAAGGAAAACAAGCAGACCCAGTAGACAAACAAACGGAATGAAACACCTGTTGGAAACGGTGTGGTATTTAAAGCAGTAAACAGTGCTAAGCCTGATGTCCTGCTCTGGGTTAGAATGAAATATGCTTGTGTGAAAGGTTAAGTACAGAATTCACCAAAGAAACTATAGTTCTGCTATCATTTAATAACATTTATAATGATACAAATCTTTTTGACTGAATTTCTTTATCAAAAATGTGTTTTTTGTTGTTGTTGTTTTTTATTTTGTCCTTGGTCTACTGTTTTGCAGCATGTTGATTTTCAGTGTATAGTATAAAACAGTTTTCTTTTTGTTGCAATATATTATTTAAAAAAAAAAAACATATGTAAAGGTTTGGAACAGTGTGAGAGTGACTAAATCAAACAAAGTAAATGCATTTGTGATGGAAAATTATATTTAAACTAACGAACAACAAATTTGGCTTATGTCATTTTCTTTTTAAGAGCTAATTGTTGCAAATCCCCCCCCAAAAAAACTTTTTAACAATGGCTGCTTCTGAAAGCTCTAAATTTCTGCCTTCGTAATCTAAAATCTGCTTCAATTGCCACCTTGGGAGGTACCGTCTTCTGACTGAAATCCCATAATGCAGTGCATTCCATTTCTGACAGTTGAGCTAAAAAAACAAACATGGAGTCTCAAAGCACTGCTCTGGTATCATTTTGTCCACATTTTCCATTTTTGATGCCATTTCTAGGAAGTTAGCATTGTAGTGAGCAAACCTCTCTTTAGTAATAAGCAAAGCTCTCTTCAGTTGTACATGATTAAATCGTTATGACCTCTAGAGTCACTGCCTGATGGCAGCGAGACAAAAAGTCTAAGATTTCAAACACAGCCAGTAAGGTCTCTATGGAATCCAACTTTTTGACTTCTTCACAAATTTCCCTTTTTGAAAATAACTTTTTATAACATCTAGAGTTTTTTTTACTTGGGCTCAATTTCTTCCTTTTTTTTTTTTTTTTTTTTTGTAATATCTAAAGGTGCAACCCGGTGACTGACCACCCTGAGGTTTAAGATATAGTCCTTATCTAGTTTAGATTTTTCTCTTTCTCTCTTAATATCCAATTACATATCTAGAGTATGAGTCATTGTTTGTTCATTACTGTACAAATAAAGCTTAAAATAAATTATTTAAAAAATAAATAAATTCTGAACAACACAACATCAACCAGAAGAGCGATTAATAACATTTTAGTAAATATAACAGAATAAAAAAAAGTGTAACAATACGCTTTGGATCAGTTGTCCACAATAAGACCAGTAAAAGGGAAGTAGAACATAGAGAGCATAAACTTTCATTTAACTCCAAATTTAATCATTAGAATTTAACATTTATTTGCCTTTACCACTTTACAAAGTCAAAAAAGTGACATTTAGGGTGTACTCACACACAGTCGCCTTGAAACTGTGCTCGAACCATTTTCCTCCCTCTCCTCTCCCCTTTGGCCTGCACTCACACTGCATCTTTACCTTCTGAGCCCGAGCATGCTTGCGTCATAGATGATGTGCAATTAGGAAGAGAAGCGCTCTTGCTCAGTAGAATGGAGATTGCTTTAGCTATATTTTTTATTTGTTTTTTTTTTTTAAGTCGTTTGGGATGCTGTGACACACCGTCTAATATTTAGCTGAACAGATCCACTACTTTTGGCGTGAGAAAAATTTCAGGAGGTTTGTTGAAGGTGCAGCTGAAGTGCAGTGTGGGGTTTGCATGATTAATAAACTATGACAGTTTGAGTTCATTGAAAAGTAAGAATGATTAATAAATCCATGAGACAGTCCCTTAATAGTGACGTTGCTTCTTCAGTTTTGCGCTCAGACACACTTTGCTCCCACACTGCAAGCGTACCTTGCCCAAGTCCAACCGCACCACGCTCTGGCACACCTCTTCCAACCAGGGCCAACTAAACCATGCCTGGGCATGTTTTGAAGCACTCACACTTGTCAAACAAACCAGAAAATGGCGGTCAACACACCTGGGCATGGTTCGGATAGCCCAGTGCGAGTACACAATTATGCTCATGTCTTTATAACCCACTAAATCAAACAATTTAAAAAACAGAGTTTGTAAAAAAAACATTTTTTTTTAATTGTTGCAATTGCCCCGAAAAGACACACAAACTCTGATAATAATCTACCCATGAAGAACTTGCTCGTCAGTGTTTAGACTTTCCAAAATTACATATTACTTAACTGAACTAAAACTGAACGTAGGGTGCTTTGACACTAGCACTTTTGGTCTGCACCCAGGTTCATTTGATGTCAGAGTACGGTAAGTTTAGCTAGTGTGAATGTGTCTTCTGAACTCGGGTGCGCTACCACGAGCCATACCCGAGTCCGCCTGAAATAGGTGGTCCGGGGTACGGGTCACACGAACTCTGGTCCAGTTCACTTCTGGTATGAATGCAATCGTACCAAATAGTGGAAGTGAACCGTCAACAGTACAACAAACTAATGTTTTTATAACGTAGACGCAAGCCTAACGTGGTTTAGAAGAAAAAAAGGCAGTGTGAACACAAACCAACCGAGAAGGTGGCAAGGGGGGCGACAATTGAACTTGGGTACGGTCCAGGTAATGGAACCAAGATAAGCACCCCTAAACTCTGAAAACTGGACTGACACAGTTCCAATTTACTACAATCTTCTATGTTAAGCTGATTTGACACAATTTACATAGTGAAAGTGCTATAAAAATAAAGATAAAGATTAACTGAATGATGACACATTAAAAAAGATATTAATTACAATCAAAAATAACAGACACTGTGAAGGCCACATCCCTGACTTTGGTCAATCAATGTGGGTTTCTCATTGACCATCTCCTCTGAGCCAAAATTTTTAGTTTCCTCCATGATTACTGCTGCTTACCAATAAAGACACCCAATGACTGTAAATACTACAGCTGAACTCAATGCCGCTAAACCAGACAGTAGCCAGCATAGTCTTTTCTCTGTTATCTAAAATCCATCTATTCAGCTTACATAGAGTTTTACTTATCTTTTACATAATCCTATAAGACGCTCTGTCAGATAAACCGCAGTTATTCTCCTGACAAATGAAGATTATTGCTCTTGAATAATCCAGCCTAAACATAAATCATTAGGTTTCATAAAATGTAAAAAACACACAAACGGCCATCTGCAATCCTTGACTGACAGGTGAAAGTCTCAATTGCAGGGTGACACCGACCTGCTGCTTAAGCCTCATTCAGATAAAGCCGCAGATAATCCAGCACATTTCACACCACTTGTAAACATCTTCCAAGTTAACCACTCTAAAGGCAACAGCACTACTGATCAACCGGCCAGCTGTCATGAAAAATCATCTTTCAGAAGTGCCTGTTGCTTAGTTGCAGTCACAATCACAAACTTGGGCAGTGATATAACAAGGCCTTTTTCAAATATTTGTCACGTCTTGCACAACGTTTGCAACAACTCATGGGAGTGACATCGCAGCAAAACCACACAAAGTTATTTGGATGCGCTCGCTCTGAGGTGCAAGAAACTGGGAATAAATTCAATAAGTTGACGTGAAATTATGCAAAAAGAGCAAATAAATGTGCAAGGAAATGAGTCTTTCACATAACCACATAATGTTTACAGAGATTGACAATTCAGTCTTTTGATGCTGCTGTCATGTTTCTTAAAATAAAAGTTTATCATTTAATCATCATTTATTCAATATGAATGAAAGCCTGAGACAAACATTCACTTTTATTGTTTGGGGAAAAGAGTGGAATAATGAACAAGAGTGTCTTCCTTCAAAACATTATGCTTTTCTTTTTCAAGAATGAAAATAGTTTAAGAAAAAAAATGATGGCCATTAATGATGAAAGAACTTTTATTTTTGGATTAAGTGTCCCGTTAAGTGGGGTTAAGGTTCAAGATGGTTTGGTAAAGAAAATAATTCATGCTCTAAAACGGTGTACAAAATAATTTGGACATACTAGCGAGCTAACACGTTTTGGTTCCCACAACATTCACAGAACCTTTTTCTCTGGTTAGCCAAACTTTCCCTCTAGCAGAACATTCTCTTCAAGGTTTTCCTTAAGTTAATACAAAAACACCTAGTCTGCATTGCTCTGCGAAGACTAGTTAAGACTGATTTATATGTTAGAAGCACACGTATGGTCCAGCGCAGCCTTCATGCGATCTCATAGCCCTCGGCATGGCTGAGGCCGATGCAACCTTTTAAAAAAATGTAACTACAAGCTCTGTGATTGGTCGGCTTGGTACCAGTGATGAGTGTGGGTGGTGCTGAGAGCCGCGAGCTCGATTGAGTGAGTGTTTACAAGTGTCGAGTCCTGTGACGGAGCTCCAGATGGAAACTTTTGTTTTGAGTTTACTTTATGATTAAAGTTGCTACAGGTCTGCCGGTTCCTGCCTCAGAATGAGCAAGTTTTAGCTACTTGTACATTAAAGGAAGCGTTCAGAAAAAAATAAAACACGTGCGAAGAAACTCAACAAAGGAACATACAAGCCTATTGCCTGCTACAGTTTCAGAAGTGTTACTGCTGAGCAACACAAACAGCATGCAGAAGTATAAATGCAGGGCTATCACTTAACGCAGAAGTAAACCAGCCTTTATTGGCTACCAATAAATTCAGGAGCTACAGAGACAGTTCACTGAATGTTATTATTTGGATTCCCATAAAATAACCAAATTTTATTGTTCTGTATTTGCTTTAGCCTTTACAATTGCCTTTTTGTACGTCATGCGTTCTTAGGCATCATCTTAATTTCAATAAACTAATTCTCTTCCATGGCCTTATGGGATAAAGTGCCAATGAAAGTACATTTCTGAATCTCATAGGAAGTAGTACTATTGGCCTATCATTTTATGAAAACGATGCAATCAGACATATTACTCTGTTCACATTTCATATAGGTGTATTAGTATTGAAGTAGGCATTCAGTTATTCTCACCGCTGTTTTGTCTTGACCCTTAGTCAAGCGATTTAGTTTCTCAAACTGACACACACTGGCCTGGACGCATAAACTGTGTTTACCAAATTTAGTCACTTCACAGTAAATGGCAGTTTGTTTTATTTCTTTTTGTCAATGTTTTTCCTCCACACCATATACATCGATATAATATTGGATTCAGCGTAACTTTTTCTACATGATTAATAAATCAAACTGCTTTGGCTTTAATATGCATTACAGTAGCCTAAAAACGGCATGACAGGTTTGGTCATGTGATGTCAACATGGCGGTGCCCATGAGGGACCAGCTCCATGTCAAATAAAACAGCATTTACTAGAAGACTGATAGCTCTTTAGCCTTCATATCACACGAGTGTGCATAATTTTAAATACATTCCTCCACAATGCTAATCATTTAATTGAATGGAAAAAATTTTAAATCGCAAAAAATGACTGAGTGCACCTTTAAGTGATCAGTGTCCCAGCTTGTCCAGTTCAGAGAAGTACAATTTTATGGCTGCATATTTACTGCATGTAAACTCCAATATACCTCGCACTGGTTTTACTCTAAAGAATTGGCCCTTTAAATGTGGACGGCACTGTCCAAAAGACGGGCCTTGTTTGTAGAAAACACATTTTTACCTTGTAAACATCCCCGTAGGTCCCGCTGCCTATCCTCTGGATAAGCTCGAAATCCTCTTGCGGATTTCGCCTGGACAGATCGAAACTAGAGTTCATCGTGGGGACTCCGGCCTCTGACTATCAGTGTTAGATTTGCTGAGGTCCCTGACGCGAACGAAATGAGAAAAGAGCAAAAAAACAAACATACGGCGTCAGAAGGGAATCTCAGTCTCAGTACTTGACTGTAACTTTAACATGGCTTCCCGTGAGTTCCTCTGCGCATGCGTGGAGCTCGTAGAGCGGAGAATGCTTGGAATGGGAGGATGAAGAAGGAGCAGGAGGAGGAGGATGGGTGGGTCAGATGACCACGCATATAAACCAGCAGATAACCTGTGTTTAACCAAATTTATATACTAACCGTGTCTGAAATATTCTTGAACGTGTGTTAGGTTTCTTATAGTAAAGCTTGAATATATGTAGAGTGCTGGTTTGATATTTTGTTTGTTATGAATTGTTATTTTAGCTTTAAAAGGATAGCTCAGCCACAAATGAAAATGCTGTCATCATTATCTTCACTTCTTCCAAACGTATGTGAGTTTAGCTATTTCTTCTGTTGAACACAAAAGAAGATATTCTGAAGAATGTTGGGGGAAACAGTCACAGACTTCCATAGCATGTTTTGTTCCTACTATTTATGTCTGTGGCTGCTTTCCCCCCATCCTTTTCAGAATAGCTATCTTGTTTTGTGTTCAACACATTCATAAACTCCTTCATAAAAACTAGCAAAACCTGAATGTGAAAATGGTAAGGAAATTTAGATTTTTTTATTTATTTATTTATTTATTTTGTGGGGAACTACTTTTAGCCTATTACATGCAGTTTCTGAGTGGAGATGCATGCCAGAAATGATAATAATAATAATAATAATAATAATAATAATAATAATAATAATAATAATAAAAACTAAATAATACATCTTTTAAAATGTACTAAATAAGGTGAGGTAAATAGGTAAGATTAAAATGGGAATGCAAAATTTGACTGCTACAGACGGCATTATTATTTAATGGTTGAAAGAGCTTTTTAATCCTAATTTGCATAAATTGAAAATAAAACTTAAATACTATGCTACTTATATTACTTAAATACTACTTAGACTAGGCGGATCATTCTACTGTGGCGAGCCCGGATTAATAAAGGGACTGAGCCGAAAAGAAAATGAATGAATGAATGAATGAACTACTTAGACTACTTAAATATGTAACTGTTTTGGAAAATATGTAATTGTTATTCTGCTGAAAAAAAAAATTGTGTGTGTTTTTTTTTGTATGATTACTCCAGTCACACGTAGACATGGGCTGGTGTAAGATTCTGACTGTATGATAACCTTGGAACAAAATATCACTGTTTTACGGTATGACAGTATTGTGATTGCTGCTCTAAAATATATTATTTTTAAATGGCTTGCTAAAAAACTAAACCTTTTTCCCTTTTAAACACAATATATTTTACTTTAAGAAACATTTGAAATACTTTGGAGCAGTAAACATGTCAGGCTAAATAATTCAAATGAATCATTGACTTCTGCTGTATTCATTTATTTCAAAAACACTGATTTCTTTACAATTTACACCTAAAAATCGAAAGAAAAAAAAATGTAAGTAAAAAATCTTACACATACCTCAGGAACGATATAGCAGAAAATTTTGGCGGTATGAAAACCTTTTCCAAACCGCGGTATACCTTGAAAACGGTTATCGTCCCATGCCTAGTCACACGATCCTTTGGAAATCATTATATGTTGATTTGCTGCTCAAAAAACTTATTATAATAATTATATTGTATTTACATATGAAACATTTATACATTTATAATATTTCATGTAGCATCAAAATAGCAGAAGTTTTGCTTTGATATTGATTAACTTTTCTGCAAGAAGTTGAACTCATAGAATGACTTTAAGAAGTTTTGCATAATAAAATAAAGCAGAAACCAAAAATTTGGCATAGATAGAATTGATTTATTTATGTATTAGGGCATAACAGTGACAAATATTAAAGGCCCACAGGCTAAAGATTTTGATGAAATAGTTTTTTTCAAGGCTGTTTTTGTTGTGATTGTAGTTCAGTTTTGTACAGGAATGTTCCTTCGCTGTTAGAGCACATGTTGTTGCTGTTTCGCATTTTAATATTTTGTAATTTCAATTATTGTCTTGTATGTCATTCTAACAGTGCTGCTTTGTGGTTTTCAAAAGGAATCCTCTCTTCATTTTTTTTTTCATTTTGGGAGTCACACAAGGCAGTTTGAGCTCTGTTTTCTCACATATATTTGTCCAAATATGTGACAAATCACTGACAGTTGACAAATTAACAGTTGTCAGGATTCTCCATGTGGTTTGTGACTTACAACACAGTCTCATACTTCTTCCTCCATCTTCTTCTCTTTCAGCTCAGACAGGATTGTGATTCAGCGCTATTTATTTCCGAATCACAGAGGAGTGTGTGCCAAGAGTGAGCTTCTGAACACATTTGTACTTACACCATGTGGTTGTTATGAAGGTTTTATGAGCCAGGACTATTCAGTCTAATTTATTTCTCAAATGCCAGGCACACATCCAGGATGCAATTTATTGACTGATTATTAAAGCATGCACTGGCACAGATCAAGGTCTCAGCATGACGGCGGTTATCAAGCAACCAACGCACATACAATTGGCCTGTTCAGAGACGTATTATTTCCAGGCTATTCTAGATCTGTTTTCCAATCTATTGTTCAGGATTTTATGCAATCATTTTAGCAATTTTCTGTTCCTCTCTATTTTTGTCTGTCTGTTTGAGATTAGATAGATAGATAGATAGATAGATAGATAGATAGATAGATAGATAGATAGATAGATAGATAGATAGATAGATAGATAGATAGATAGATAGATAGATAGATAGATATATAGATAGATAGATAGATAGATAGATAGATAGATAGATAGATAGATAGATAGATAGATAGATAGATAGATAGATAGATAGATAGATAGATAGATAGATAGATAGATAGATAGATAGATACTGTAGATACTGTAGATCCGATAGATAGATAGATAGATAGATAGATAGATAGATAGATAGATAGATAGATAGATGGATGGATGGATGGATGGATGGATGGATGGATGGATGGATGGATGGATGGATGGATGGATGGATGGATAGATAGATAGATAGATAGATAGATAGATAGATAGATAGATAGATAGATAGATAGATAGATAGATAGATAGATAGATAGATAGATAGATTGATTCATTGATTGATTCATTGATTGATTCATTGATTGATTCATTGACAGAAAGACAGACATGGTTAAAGGGCATCTATGATGAAAATAATCTTTAGCTGCTTGGACAGAACTGTGTGTAGGTATCGTGTGTCCACAGTCATATTAGAGCGATAGAAACACAATAAGTCTCTTTTGTTAAATTTACTGACATTAAAATAGGATCCAAATCCCTCCCATTTTGAGGCCCACCGCAACGTGACGTATGCAGTTTCCACCCAATTGATTGACATCCATGTATTAACATGTCTCTGTGGTAACGCATATAATCATATCAACATTACAGGACGTACGCAAAGCAACTGGTATTAAAAGGTCTGTTCAGCTCTCTGTGATCATCAATCAACTTCAAATGTGATCAAGAATGAGTTTTACAAGTTTAAAACATTGTTAAAACAGTGCATGTTTGTAATGAATTTTACCCTCTTTATCACCACAGCTGCATGTCAGAACAGTTATAATAGAGGACACTTCAATCTCGGTTTGTGGATGTTCAATCAGGTTTATTTTGTACATTACAACACATACCTATAGCAGTGGATATGAATGTGTATCCTGTCACATTTGTAGTAAAAACAATGCAAAGTTAAACGAGCGTGCTGTGTGTGCGTGTCCGATGTGTGTGTGTGTGTGCGTAAACTTTGTAACGACATTGTGTGTGATTCATCATTGCAACTCCATAACAAACACATCAAATAATCATTGGGACTGTAATATTATAATTAGATAACAATTATATAATATAACAAACGCCACACAGAAATGCCAAGTGACCCAGCTGAGGCTCGAACCAGTGACCTTCTTGCTGTGAGGCGATTGTGCTACCCACTGCGCACCGTGATGCCCCTTTAAAAAATGCTCATACAAATATCAAATAACAGTTTTGTTTATATTGAAGTATTTTGTTCTCGGTTGTTGATTAGTCTTGTAATACTTATTAAAATAATGTATCAATCATTATGTTTTAATATATAGATCCTATTATAAATCATATTTTGACCTTGTAATGAAAAGCTCTTTAGTTACTGTGTAACTAAAAAACTCTTAATTATTACACAAAGATCATATTTGTGAAAATATTTATTTAAAATATTTTAAAATTTTATTTTAAAAAATAATGCATGATTATAAACAATGAGGTGATTTCCACTTACAAAGTAAATAATCAATTAATGAAACTTTTATTCGAAAATACTATACTGTAAGTGTTTTAAAATATGAACACAAATAAGCCATGAGCGCTTAGATATTAATAGATATTTATTAAATCAGACACTGCCCAATAATTACCTTAGTGCACTACAACACACTGCTAAAGCTTTATTTAGCATATATCACAGTCTATTCAAGCTCATAAATTGTTTTCCCCTCTTTGCATAACGGTCTTCTGCTGCACTGATGCTTGACTGGCCAAACTGTAGTCACCACCATCATCATCATCATCATCACCATCATAACAGTTCAGTCGCGCGCTCGCCTGTCTCCTTGACACACCCTTAGCTATTGTTGGCACAGTAGGCGCGCGACAACCTTGACATTCCCACACGCGCGTTCAGTTGCACGGAGAAATCTTGTTCTGTGTGGATGCAAAACCTCCTCGGGAAGAAGTAAAGACGGACAAGCGGCTCCACTGCGGATAAAAGAAGATGCACAGACGCCGAAGGCAGTGCAGGTAAACACGCACGCACGGCCATCGCGCATCCCCATATAGATGCCCACGGCACCGCACGCGCAGACATACCCCGCTCATCCACCTGTAATGACAGATCGCTGCCCAAAGCGGTGCATTGTCCCGGGAAACGGAGAGGAAAGTCCGCTTCGCGTGAGAGATGACTGAGTGAGTTGCGCGGATGTTGGAGACATGGAGAAACGGGCTCTTGTAACGGCGATCAGCTTGTCCATGAGCCTGCTCGCGCTCATGCTGCTGGTCACTGCGATCTTTACCGACCACTGGTACGAGACCGACACCAGGAGACACAAGGAGAACTGCGACCAGTACGGATCCGAGTCCAACGACCAGAAGAACAGGGAGATGCCCATCTATCACCTTCCTCTGGTGGACAGCGGGAACGCGAAGCGCAACCTGGCGCTCATGAAGCCCATTCACGTTGGGAGTCGAGAGGAGGAACTGTTGGAGAACTGGAGGGCGATTTTGGGCATGGGCATTTTGGAGACGGAGTGCGGGCGCCCGCTTTTCTCCACCTATTCGGGACTTTGGAGGAAATGCTACTTCCAGGGAATGGACAGGGATATTGACAAACTCATTTTGAAGGGTAAGGCTTGAATGGAAAGTTCATTTCGATGCAAAATATCCAGAGGACAAAATGTGTGCTTAGTTGGGTGAGAAGCGGTTTAGTGCCAGCAGAACTAAATGAAGTTCTAGACCTTTCCTTTTATTTTATTAGACGTCTTTTATTATACTACTCTAACCAAAAAGAGTTTCATGCGCTAAATCTAGCGCACGTCCAAATCTCAAATGATCGATTCTCATGAGTCGACTCTCAACAGCGTTCAGCGCCACCATTGTAGTTCCATTGGCAAACGAATGTTTCTAATGAGTTGACTATGTAATGCTTATTTTTTGGTGAATCAACACAGCTATCATCCAATCAATAAATCAGACAGGTTTTAAACTAAGCCTGAGGCGTCGGGCAGGGGGTGGATCTGAGTAACAGGGGCCCTTGGGGAGGGGGAGGGGAGTGGGGGTTAGCATATAGCTTACTGATAATCTATAACATTAATAAGGCAAAGTGATGTTATAGATTATGATATACTGATAATCTATAACATTAACAAGGCCACATTAAAAACATACTTATATTCTGTACTATAATGAATAATAGGCTACATAAAATATGGTGTGTTTTTGTTGTGTTGCGAGGGGCGCAAACCTTGGTTGTATGACTGGGGTCTGACATTTACTGTAGTGCTTCGCTCCAGCACAGAGCATCAAAATGTTGTCTTGATCTGGCTGGATAACAGGACATGATTATCAAACACAAATTTCTCAAGTTCTCAAACTTGCATTAGTTCTCAAACTAGTGTTTCATTTGCTCATTCAGACACAGACGTGTTTTAGTTGATTTAATAATACATCGCCAGCAGCACAGTCCAATTCTCAAAATAATGATTCAAATGAGCCAGATCTTTTCAAGGAGGAAAACACATAGTGAGATCAGATTTTCAGCAAATGATTCTAATAAACTAGTTTGTTTAAAAAAAACAACACAATTTAAAAGATTGAAGTAGATTTAAACTTATTTAAAAGCATAAGACTTGCTGAAAAGTTCATTCTGACTACATAGGTTTAACATACAGTAGTCATATCTGGCTGCTTCTTTATACCAGAACTGGACTGTTTTCATGGACGTATTTCTCAAATGTGTGAACTAAAACTAATCCAGTTCTCGAACAAATGACTCTTAAGAGTCGACTCTTTTTTGTTGACTCAGTAACACAAAGCACCATAGGGAGTCAGAATTTCAAATGAATGATGCTTGAGTTGACAATTTTGAGTGAATAAACAATATAGGGCTGTGTTTTCAAAACCAAAAAAAATGGTTTTGTGAAAATCGGACCCAAAATCTTTGATTGCTTTCATTTTCAATGCGAGTCCTTGTTGTTTGACAGATGCTGTTGAGTGTGCAGGTTTTGGATTTGTGACATAATTATGATGATGATGATAGTCTGTAGGATGCATCCAAAACATACATGAGTACGTATAATTATTTAGCTTATGCATACTTGTTTCCTGGAAGAAATATCGATTTAATCCTTTTTATTCTGACTCTTATCCGAACTTAAGCTTAATGGACTTTTTGCTGACACTAGCTCCTGCCATTTTTGTTCTCTCTCTCTCTCTCTCGTTCTCTCTTGACCTGTTTATTTTACTGCAAAGGCACTTTCTGCAAATCAATTTCACGCATGATAGATTTCAACAGAACAAAACTTTATTAAATTGCCAACCGAGCCAGCTGTTTCTCAAAGTTTCCTTTGAGAGAGACGAAAGTCTCAAGGTGAAAAAAGACAGAGGAAATGAGTGATGATTCCGAGTCAATACAGATTACAGAGATCTGATCATGTCAGGATTAAAAGCGGAAGCTGTGTGCCACCCTGCATTCAAATCAAGTCCAAAGTCACTCCGATCACTTGACCTTCAGCACCAGGCTTTGATTTGTGACACAGTCTATTAGTCTGAGTCCCCAAATCAGCCCATCAAAGAAAGAGGGGCTCTCGAAAGAGTGTCTCATCAGATCATAATAGAGGAGCTCTGGGTGAGTCCACCATGCCCACCAGATGAGCACAGCCCCTCTTTATTTCTCTTTTTTATTTCACACTAGATAATCACGATATGAGTAATAGCATCTTATCATAGGAGGAAATCATTTATATTTGATGGAATGACAGAAACAATCAAAATGTGTGTAAACTTTGATGCTTTCGGAGGTAGATTTTATCCACACATTCACTGCATTCATATATTTCATCAGTTTATTAATTCCTTGAGGATTGAACTCATTAACTAAGATTAAGTAAATCTGAATTTACAAATGACCAAAACAAGTATAAAGAATGACAGTATTTTCTTTTAAACATGTTCAAAATGTTCCAATATTTTTATGTAATATTTCCATTTTCTTTAACCTTTAAAAGTACTGTTAAATATAAAAATCTGTTTTTAAGATGTTTTTTTGTTAAATATTAACGTTAAAGTAAAAAAAAAAGTTGAATAGAAATGTTAAAGTGTCTCTTTCCTAGGAAACAAACGTTTTTAAACATAATAGTTTTAATACTTTCTTTTGTCTTTACCATGATGGCAGTGTATAATATTTCACTAGTTATTTTGCAAGATATTAGTATTCAGCTTAAAGATTCCCAAACTAGGGCCCGTGGGCCAAAGCTGGCTCATTGGCAGAAGACATCAGCGTGCTAAATCAAGGCAAAGGCATGACGTGTATTTGACATTGAATTTTAAAATGGTTTTATTGTAATAACTTTGTTAAAATAATATAATTTTTTTTAAAAATAGAATGCATTAGTAGATACTGTTGAAGTCATTTTTATTTCTAAAAATTATTCAATGAATTAGGAAATTTCCCTCCACAACTTTAATATACAGTTTGCCATATTTATTTTTGGCCCACAGCTCTTAATAAAGATTGGGTTTTGGCCCTTTGTAAGAAAAGGTTTGGGCACCCCTGGTTTAGGCTTACGCCAAATCTGGAGCTAATTTAACAACATAAATTAAGTTAACGGTATAAATCATTCATTCATTCATTTATTTTCTTTTCGGTTTAGTCCCTTTATTAATCTGGGGTTGCCACAGCGGAATGAACCAACAACTTATCCAGCACATGTTTTACGCAGCGGATGCCCTTCCAGTTGCAACTCATCACCGAGAAACATCCATACATACTCATTCACACACACACTATGGACAATTTAGCTTACCCAATTCATCTGTACCACATGTCTTTGGACTGTGGGGGAAACCGGAGCACCCGGAGGAAACCCACGCAACCAAGACGAGAACATGCAAACTCCACACAGAAATGCCAACTGACCCAGCCGAGGCTCAAACCAGCGACCTTCTTGCTGTGAGGCGATCATGCTACCCACTGCACCACCATGGCACCAAGTATAAATAATAATAGCCTAAATTAATATATTAGAGAAAAATATATTTTAAAAAATTAAAAAGCAAAAATCAATGGAAACAAAAAATAAATTGTTGAAATTTGTAGTTTGTTATTTGTCTTTGAAATATTTTGCATGAATTGAAGTGTATTATCTTTCTTTTTCTAAAGATGTTCGGTGACTAAAATACTATTTTAATAAATATATCTGTTTAATAAATCTGTTTTTTTCAAATGCACAAAAATATATTGCCTATATACACTGAGAAATGGATAAAAATATTCATTTTCAAATTAAGGTGTACTCATTTATGCTGAGTACTGTATATATACAGTA
This sequence comes from Danio albolineatus, assembly GCA_903798035.1. Classification (NCBI taxonomy): domain Eukaryota; kingdom Metazoa; phylum Chordata; class Actinopteri; order Cypriniformes; family Danionidae; genus Danio; species Danio albolineatus. The sequence continues at coordinate 6,269,427 of CAIGQQ010020246.1, read as the reverse complement.
TATATATATAGTTGAAGGCAGAATTATTAGCCCCCCTGTAAATTTTATCCCCAATTTCTGTTAAATGGAAAGAAGTTTTCTTTTCGACACATTTCTAAACATAATAGTTTTAATAACTCATTTCTTTCATGCAATTTCTAATTACTGATTTCTTTTATCTTTGCCATGATGACAGTACATAATATTTTACTAGATATTTTTCAGGAGACTAGTATTCAGCTTAAAATGTGATTTATAGGCTTAATAACTACACTGAAAAAAAACATCCGTAATTTTACAGTTTATTTCCAGCAGCTGGGGGGGACGCAAAATAACAGCAGTTAAATTACAGAAATTTACCGTAAAATAACGGATATTAAATTACAGAAATTTCCTTAAGTTTTAATTTCTGATCAATTTCTGCAATTTAATATCCGTTATTTTATGGTAGATTTGTGTAATTTAACGCATTATTTTATGTGTTTTATTATTTTACATAAATCGTAAAAAAATGTTTTTTAAATTATTTACAATGTAGATTATTTAGGCAAATGAGGGTAATCAGGCAAATCATTGTTTAACAATGGTTTACTCTGTAGACAATCAATTATAATAATAATAGTAATAATAATAATAATAATAATAATAATAATAATAATAATAATAATAATA
>CAIGQQ010020246.1:6253101-6268766 GCA_903798035.1 Danio albolineatus | reverse complement strand
TAATAATAATAATAATAATAATAATAATAATAATAATAATAATAATACGGTAGCGTAGTGAGTAGCACGTTCGCCTCACAGCAAGAAGGTCGCTGGTTCGAGCCTCGGCTGGGTCAGTTGGCATTTCTGTGTGGAGTTTGCATGTTCTCCCCGTGGTTGCGTGGGTTTCCTCCGGGTGCTCCGGTTTCCCCCACAAGTCCAAAGACATGTGGTCTAGGTGAATTGGGTATGCTAAATTGTCTGTATAGTGTATGAGTGCGAATGAGTGTGTATGTAGATGCTTGGATGTTTCCCAGAGATGGGTTGCGGCTGGAAGGGCATCCGCTGCGTAAAACAAATGCTGGATAAATTGGCGGTTCATTCCGCTGTGGCGACCCCGGATTAATAAAGGGACTAAGCCGAAAAGAAAATGAATAAATGATGAATAATAATATTATTATTGACCATAAAATGGATTTAAAAAAAATTTAAACTGCTTTTCTTCTAGCCGAAGTAAAACAAATAAGGAAATTATAAGACAAATTATAGGAAATACTGTGAAGAATGTATTGCTCTGTTAAATATAATTTGGGAAATATTTAAATAAAATCAAAGTGGGGCTAATAATTCTGACTTCAACTGTATATATGAAAGCTCACAATGTTTGTGCTAGAAGTGCAGAAATCTCTATAAAATATTCAAAGAAATCCTGGGAAACTGGTCAACAGGCTGAGAATACTAATAGTTATTAAAGTGCAGGCTCTAACTTACGAGCAGCTACAGAACGTCTAGCTTTTTTTATTTTCAGGTGTTCTCAATGGCTTGCTCAGAACTAAATGCAGTCAGTTCAGAAAGGGCACATTTCAATTTCACCCACACATTTTGAAGAAAGAGTTAGGATCCAGCCAGCCTGAATTTATTTCTCAGACTGAATGAATTGACCGTATCCCCCCACACTATGAGTCCAGACCGTGTTTTTAAAATATGATTAATTACCTAATGCTTGCTGCATGATCACTGCAGTCTCATCCCAACTCGCAGAATTAGCTCACAACGCCGGCCAAATCTGTGTGGTGTGGTGTGAACCCAGGCGGAAATAATGACAGAAGGTCACTCTGTCGGGGAGGCGGGAGTTTCAGCAAAGCTATCTTGGAACGTCCAGGGAGAAGACAAACAATAAAACAAAGAACGGAGAAGATTAGTGCAAACAGAAATGCAATATACTAGCAGTGTGTTGTTTTATTTGGGAGGGATTTCAGCCTGGTTTGAAGGTGGGAGTTTGTCCTAAATGAGTGTGTGATCTGTGCACAGGTATTGCAGAGCGATGCACATCTGTCAAGTACCATTTCTCCCAACCCATCAGACTCAGGAACATCCCTCTCAACCTGACGAGGACCATACAGCAGGACGAGTGGCACCTCTTACGTAAGTCACCCAAAGCTTCCTCACCACCGCCTTGTGCAGCCCTTGATATGCCATGAATATTAAGCAGAGCAAGCAAGCTGGAGTTAAGTGTGCTTTGCATGGAGAAAACTGCAGAGGGAAAAAAAAATCTAAAGGCTGATGCTCTTCTTTCTGATTTTGATCAATTCAAAAGGATAGTTCGCCCCAAAATGAAAATTCTGCTATCGTTTACTCACCTTTTTACTTGTTTCAAACCTATACGAGTTTCTTTCTGCTGTTAAACACAACAGAAGATATTTCAAAGAAAGTTGGAAATCTGTAACCATTGACTTTCATAGTATCTGTTTATGGTTTTCAGCCTTCTTCAAAATATCTTCTTTTGTGTTCAACAGCAGAAAGAAACTCGTATAGGTTTGAAACAGGTAAAAGGGTGAGTAAACGATTTTTCAGCTTTCAGAAAGAAAGTTAAAAAGGTTTGAAACCACTTGAGGGTGTATAAACAGTGAGTTATATTAACATTTTTGGGGTGAACTACCTCTTTATAGTGTTTTTATTTATGCCACAATTTGTTTAGTTATGCGTATATGTAGATAATTGGTTGTAAACACCACACTGTAAAAAAAAAAATTATGACAAAAAGTCTAGACAACAATTATCTTTATGTTGCTTTAACTTATAATTAATAAGTTAATCAGGTTTCAATTCCATTTTCAAGCTATTCAAAGGTTAACAATATTTTTAATTAGTTTGATTTTTATAAGTTAATCAGACTTACTAGGTTAACTATGTTCAATTGAAAAATCTTAGGCAGCAAGATTTTTTTAACAGTATTGGATTGCATGGTAATGGCAGCATGGTGGCTCAGTGGTTAGCACTGTTGCCTCACAGCAAGAAGGTTTCTGCTACAAGTCCCATCTAGGCCAGTTGGCATTTCTCTGTGGAGTTTGGATGCTCTCCCTGTGTTCGCGTAGGTTTCCTCTAGGTGCTCCGGTTTCCCCCACAGTCCAAAGACATGCATTACAGGTGAATTAGATAACCAAAATTGGCCGTAATGTATGAGTGTGTGTGAATGTGAGTGTGTATGAGTGTTTCCGTGTACTAGGTTGCAGCTGGAAGGGCATCCGCTATGTAAAACATATGCTGGAATAATTGGTGGTTCATTCTGCTGTGGCAACCCCTGATAAATAAGGGACTAAGCCAAAAGAAAATGAATAAATGAATGATTGCATGGTAATCTCCCACTGAATGCTGCTTATTTATGCTGTCTACACTATGGAAAAACATGCGTGAGCTGCTAAATAATGGTACATAGCTAGTTTAAATGTAATGTTTGTGTTGTCACAACATTCATCCGGATTAAGGATTTACCTGTTTATACAAGTTGACTGAACCTAAAAACCAGTGGATACTCTGAAAAAAGCTAAATTTGTCTTGTTGAAACAACAAAATGTTTCAAATTTCTTGTGTGCAACATTTCAATTTTATTGCATTAAAAGTTTTTAGTTCAGACAAATAAATGTTTTTAATTAAAAGCTTTTGAAATCTTAGGTTCATTTATCTTTATTTATGCTTTATAGTTTCAACATGACAAACAAGTCAAGTTTTCATAATGTTGTTAAGTCCAATTAACCTGTAGACTTCAGGCTCTTTCCTGCTTGATTCACTGAATCAAGAATTTAACACAAGTTTAACACATTTATATTCATTTAAAAAGTGGTGGAATTCTGGATCCAGGAATTTTGGAAGTATTAGACAGCATTAATCCACTTTAGGATAATTTTAGCAAGTAAATTGCAAAATATATGTAAATTTTGCAAAGAAAATGTACTTATTGGGCATTCTTAAATGTAATATCAGATTAAGCACGATAATCAATGCCTTTAATTTGCATTGTTTGACCAGTTATATTCACTGTAAAAAAAATGCAGGGTTCCACACAAATCATTCATGTTGTCCCATCACAAATTGATTAAGTTAACTTAACACTTAACAAATTTATGTAGTTTAAACCAGTGGTGTAAAGGGGCTAATGTGACGTCCATGCTGCTTTATAATTGTACTTGAATTGTACCTGCAAAACACGTGAGTATACCGAGGGTATACACAATTATTGACACTCAGAAGTCATAATGCCAAACAGCTCAAGGAAAAAATAGGCATACTGAGTATACGTATAGCCACGACTACACCACTGGTTTAAACATAAAAAAAATTAACTGGCTTAAAGATAAATAAAAATTAATTCTTTTAATTAACATTAAAAAAATAAAAAATAACATAAAAATTGTCCCAATGAAATTTCAGGAATTGTGTTGTTTCAGCTCATTTTAAATAAGTAGTATTTTTTGAGTGTTGTTTTTACATTACTCTCAGGGCATTTTAATCCAAGTATATTAGTTTGGCATAAATATAACTCGTTTTTACATTACTCTCAGGGTATTTTAGTCCAAGTATATAAGTTGGGCATAAATATACCTCGTTTTTACATTATTCTTAGGGTATTTTAGTCCAAGTATATTAGTTGGGCATAAGTTTAAACCAGTAAAATAATATACAAATCTTTCAAATGAAAATAGAGCATTGTTTTGAATAAAAACCACAGAAAAAGTAGCTTGTTTTAAAACATTTATATTCATTTTTGGACAATATAGCACCAAGGAGAAGAGTTAAGAAAACTATTTTTGGGCAAAGTAACCCTTATTTTCAATTATAACAACTGGAAACATGTTATTCTGATCTACAGTCCTTTTCTAAAAAAAAGAAGAAGCTCTAAATGACTATGTTTTAATATTATTATTATTATTATTATTATTATTATTATTATTATTATTATTATTATTATTATTATTATTATTATTATTATTATTATGGGCGCCACGGTGGCGTAGTGAGTAGCACGTTCGCCTCACAGCAAGAAGGTCGCTGGTTCGATCCCCGGCTAGGCCAGTTGGCATTTCTGTGTGGAGTTTGCATGTTCTCCTGGTGGTTGCGTGGGTTTCCTCCGGGTGCTCCGGTTTCCCCCACAGTCCAAAGACATGTGGTACAGGTGAATTGGGTAAGCTAAATTGTCCATAGTGTATGTGTGTGAATGAGAGTGTATGGGTGTGTTTCCCGGGGATGGGTTGTGGCTGGAAGGGCATCCGCTGCGTGGAACGGGTGCTGGATGAGTTGGCGGTTCAGTCCGCTGTGGCGACCCCGGATTAATGAAGGGACTGGGCCGAAAAGAAAATGAATGAATGAATGAATTATTATTATTATTTTAAACAGTGTAGAAGTTTTAACCAGAATTAAGCTAATTTTATAAATAACAGCGTTATTCCAACATTTAAAAAGAGGCAAGTAACAATTAATTAAACACAAAATATCGAAATAGACCAAGATTGAAAGTATAATACACAAATTTACACAATCTTTTGCCCATCATGAAGTACTGTTAGATGAATGTCAACAATTAGCAATAACAAGTAGCAAAAAGGATTTACCACTATTAGGTTCACCACTGTACATAGTTACCGGCTACTGCAAAAATAAAACTGGAACGCTACACTAAGTCCAATTTTAAGCTAGACAGCCACTAGTTTCCATTGTCAGTTCCGTAATGATAATATCTCAACTCATCTATTGTGTGCTAACGCTGTTATTGCATGTCCCGTCATGAATATGTAATCACAACCTTTTCTTACATCTCCATAATATGATTAAGTGCCCCGCGGTGCTGTTTAGCGTACACAAACTTGGTCAAATGTCATTTTCTGTTGGACGAAATCTTATTAGCTCTTGATGTTGTAACTTAGCGAGTCTTGAGGGAGCCTGCAAGCCTTAATTACAGCCCTCGTTAAAAGACCTCCTAATTAAGCTCTTCTTCCTCCATGCTTGCGTCTTGATCAGATCCTATACAGCGATATACTTTACATGTAGTCATATGTAAAAAAAAAGAAAAGTTCTTTCATCGTTCACTCACCATCCTCATCTTCAGATCGGTTTCAGCTTCTTCTGTTGAACACAAAAGAAGATGTTTTGAAGAATGTTGGAAATCAGCTGAGTGACTGTTTTTTCCTATCATGGATGTTACTAAGTACTGGTTACAAAAATTCTTCAAAACAAGGTTATTTTCTTACACTAAAACTACTGGTCAAACAACACTTTAGAAAACTGACATGTAATTAAAATGTCATTATATATAAACAACTGCAATTTAATTAAACTACTAACTATAATAAATGAATAGCGTGTCTAAAAATAATGTAAATGTTTGTTAATTATGTAAAAAAAAAAAAGTAAACTAGCAAATTTTAGCAATATTTCACTGATTTGGGCAGTACAGTGGCACAGTGGGTAGCATGATCGCCTCACAGCAAGAAGGTCACTGGTTCGAGCCTCGGCTGGGTCAGTTGACATTTCTGTGTGGAGTTTGCATGTTCTCCCCATGGTTGCGTGAGTTTCCTCCAGGTGCTCCGGTGTCCCCCACAAGTCCAAAGACATGGTATAGGTGAATTGGGTAAGCTAAATTGTAGTGTATGTTTGTGAATGAGTGTGTGGATGTTTCCCATTGATGGGTTGCGGCTGGAAGGGCATCTGCTGCGTGAAACAAATGCTGGATAAGTTGGCGGTTCATTCCGCTGTGGCGACCCCTGATTAATAAAGGGACTAAACCGAAAAGAAAATGAATGAATTAATTTCACTGATTTATCAGTTTTTTGTTGTTGTTGTTGTTGTTGTTTTTTAAAATAAATTTTACTGGTAATTTACATTTGTATGGTTCGGGGTTTAATCTTCATCCAATTATTGTTGATAATAATAATAATCCATTTGGTAATCCATTGATAATAATCCACCATTGATGTGACTAATAATAATCCACCCGTGAAGAGATAGTTGATGACTTTTTAATTTTAAATATAGCATATAAAATGCTTTACACAAGAACTGAGTAATTTCTTCTGTCATTTCCACCATATTTTCATTCCTAAACATTTTTTGTGTGTTTTGCAGTTCAAATGGACACAAGCAGCTAATTTTAATTACACACATTTTACCATTCATTCATTCATTTTCTCCTCGGCTTAGTCCCTTTATTAATCCGGGGTCGCCACAGCGGAATGAACCGCTAACTTATCCAGCATTTGTTTTACGCAGCGGATGCCCTTCCAGCCACAACCCATCTCTGGGAAACACATTTTACCAACTAAATTTAAAACTAAACTTCTACATATAAAATGACAATGAGTCAAAAAAAGATGTTTACTGTGCAGTATATTCGATTTCACACAAAAAAACTAACTTCAGTAGATTTAAGAAAGCGAGAAAACCAGACATTGCAGTGCCGTGGATGTGATCCAAGACCTGTGAAGAGATGTTGCCAACCATCAAGGACCTCAAGGACAGCACATATGAAGAGATGATGCCAACCATAGAGGACTTCTAGAGCTCTCCATAATCCTGGACCAGGCCGTATCCTAAGCAGATGCTGTGGCGGTCATGGAGGAGTGGAGAACATGAGACCCCAGTGACAGACCAGTTACCGATTTGATTCCATGGGCTTGCCAGAATACCCACCGTGACCTACTCACACCTGCAGCTTCACTAAAATGAACGTCCAGTGTTTTACATCCTCCGTCCCCTAGACTGCAGCTCTACACAGACGTTTGGCCAAAGGAGAAATGGTCGGGCCCAACTGAGCCTGGTTTTTCTCAAGGTTTTTTCCTTCACTTTCATCAGTTGGTGAAGTTTGTTCCTGTACTTCAACTCTGAAAACTGGACCGACACAGTTTCAGTTTGATCAGTTTATGTTAAGCTGCTTTGACACTATCTACTTGTAAAAGTGCTATTGAAATAAAGGTGAATTGAATTTCGTTATTATTATTTTGTTTTTAGGGAGTTTGCACAAGATTTTATGTCGACTCCAAAACAATAAACTAAACATTTTAACTAAATATATAAACTCTAAATAGAAATGTTTGCAAAATAAAATCTAAACAAAAAAATAAAACGAACTAAAACTAAATAAAACCTTTTAGCAAATTATAAAATGAAATCGAAATAAAAATGAATTTATAAACACACCTTTGCATCAAAATGTTTCATCTGGAGTTCATGGGAAAATATGGAGAATAGAACCTCATAAAGGGTTGGAAACACCTGATGATAACTAAATGCTCCTTTTTGGGTGAACTATCCCTTTAAATCCACAGTCTCAGTGAAAGTTCCTAAAGATAAGGTGTGAGTTGGCTAAGTGGGCGATATGTGTGTGTGTGTTTCAGATCTGCGGCGCATCACGGCAGGGTTTTTTGGGCATGGCAGCTGCCGTAATGCTGTGTGGAAGCATCGTAGCCGCAGTTGGATTTTTCTGGGAGGAGAGCCTCACTCAGCATGTGTCTGGACTCCTGTTCCTTATGGCAGGTACATTATTCTGCTCATTCGCTCTTTCTTGGAGCTAAATCTCTCCTCTTTTTTCTACACAGCTACTTGTTACTCGATTCTCCCAGTCGCAGTGTTTCTTGTAGGTGGTTCTCTTTCCTTTCCAAGTTGTTGTCTACCTTGTTCATTCTCCCACGTCTTGTTGTATATTCATCTGTTTTTCTCCTTCTGTTTCATTTGTCTTGTCTTGGACTTATACCGTACAATATAATATGCACACACACACACACGCACGCACGCACGCACGCACGCACACACACACACACACACAGTCACACATAAATTTAAAAGTTTAAGTCCCTACTGGGATATAAAAACAAGTACACACATATACTTTTATATATGGTTTATGAGGACTCTCCATAGATAAAACACTGATTATATGGACCTACACTAACCTTACCTCTAAACCCAACCCTAACAGAAAAATTTGAATGTCAAAATAACCGTTAAGGATGATTTATAAGCATTTGTATTACAAGGACACAACACATGTCCACGTAAACCACCTCAATAGAGTACAGCTAGGTCCTAACCATGTCATTATGCAATTCTGGGTCCTTGTAAACCATATAAACAAGTACACACACACACACACACACACAATTTTCACATCATTAAAGATGACAAAATGTAAGTACTCACCTCAAGTGGTTAGAAACTTTGATGAATTGTTTTTGTTGTTGAAAATGAAAGAAGATATTTAAAGATTGCTGGAAACTAGACACTGACTTCCATAGTAGGAAAAAATATACAGTGTATATACAGTCAAGCCCGAAATTATTGATGCCCCTGGCAATTTCTGAATTAAAGTTACTTTTATTCAACCAGGAAGTTTGTTTACTTTGCTGAAAATGACACATGCTTCTCCCAAAAGATAATAAAAAATGGTTGATGTCTGAACAAAAGTTTAAGTCATAATTTGCAAGGTATGAGTAGGCCCACACGGAATCTGCGCGCGCAGAATTCCGCAGATTTTTAGCCCATCATTGATTCTGTTTATTTACTGGTGTAAATGTGTGTAAATTTATATTTATACAGTTTTCAAATTAATTTCAGTAAAAATATTGATTAATATTAAAATATTCATATGATTTATTTACAACACAGTTTGTAAAGTAATATTTTCTGTCTTTTAGTAGAGATTTTTTATGCGAGACTTGCTTTGTTTACCAAATAAAGTTGATCTAATTAGATTCACATTGTAAACATTAAATACAAGTTAAAAATGTATAAATTTTTATTTTATATATTAATTTTTTTGTTGTGATGTTCCTAAAATAATTCCGCATAAATCCGCAGATTTTTAACAAAATACTCCGCAGAAACAGCAAAAAATGTCCGCACATTCCGTCTGGCCCTAGGTATGAGTAATTTTGGGCTTGACTGTATATACTATGGAAGTCAATACCTACCAGTTTCCAGCACTCTACAGAATACTTTTCTTTTCATGTTCAAAAGAAGAAAGAAACTCAAATAGGTTTGGAACAAGTGGAGGTTCAGTAAATGTTGACAGTTTTCATTTTTGCTTGAACTGTTCCTGTAAAAATGTATTTTTCAGTGGATCTTTCAGCAGGTTACATCATTATGACAGGTATAGTGGCGAATGATTCTGTGCGCTTCAGGGATTCAGTGTGTGGGTTGACTTTAGTATGTCCAAATTTGTAGATTTCAAAAAAGAGTAGGCAAAAAGTACCCAGATGACCTACTACTAACAGCGAGAAATTTCCATTGTAACTTTACAATCCCATGAGGCTAGAAGAGAGGATTTTGGAATGGTAGATAAGACATGCAAGAATTTCCATCAGCCTGTGTTAATACACATTTTGAAGTATTGCATGAGAAACCACAGATGCAAACACCAAATTTCAAAGAAAAATGGTTTTTGGAGGTGGTTTTTGAAAAAAGTTAATGCAAATAATGGGAGATGGAAAGAATTTGCAGAATAAACTCTGACATAGCGAAAATTATACCCATATAGTGATACAGTATATTTTTAAATCAACAATTATGATATTATGATAGAATTACTATGTGAGTAGTATGTCTGAATTTACAGCACTCATCAACAACTAGGCAAAATCTCGATGGTTTTACTGTAGGTCCCATGTACGAATTATATTCATACCACACACACACACATGACACATTTATTTTAAAGTCAAAAATCTATCTAAAAATCTAAATGTTCTAATTTTAATACGTAGTAGTGCAGTGCTTGTTATAAACGATGTATCTGTGCACTTTATTATTTTGTAAAAATTAAATTACTCTCAGAATCTTTAATCAGATATCATAATCGTCCCTGTGCCCTCAAAACAACATTTCTTCACTTCTGGTCACATGGAATGCATTTAGGGTGGTGCTATCAGGGCGTATCTCCTTTCAGCTCTTTTTAGTCTTTTAAAAAATATTTGTAGCAACACCCATCTTCCAACAATCCACTTTCTTTTGAATTTCAGGACCATTTAATCTAAACTTACATTTCATGGTGACTCAAGCCAGACAGGCACAGGCCCTGTCTTAAAGGGACAGTTCACCCAAAAATGTTAATTTACTAAACCTCAAGTGGTTCTAAACCATTCTTTAAAAAAAATCTTTCTTCTGTTCAACACAATACAAGATATTCCAAAGAATGGTGGGAAAAAGTAGCGATTGGCTGCGTCTTTTTCATTCTCTAATCAAATGAAAGCAGAGGCGGGTTTCTGTTGAGGTGACAACAGTGTTTGTGTTGTCAAGACGACTGCGGATATGTTTACAGGAGGAGAGACTTGTGGTCGCTGTTTCGAGTTATCCGGAGCTGTATGACTTCAGCGAAATCTTCAATATCACAATTTTATTAAATATTACAATTAGAACAATATCAACAGCAACACTCAGGCACAATACGCTGCTGATTCAGTCGTTGCCTAGAGACATAATAAAGCACAGCGCAAACAAAAAAGGCAGTGGTGCGCCTCGCGCTCTCACAACAGAAAAGCACATTTAGTGCCCCTAAGTAATTTTTTTCCCCAACATTGTTCAGTACATTTATTGTTTCCTGTTAAACAGGAGAAAGAACATGAAAAATCTATCTATAAACACGCAGCCCTGCGTGATCAAAGACTATAGAATACTCAAGACATGTTATTGTTTGCTATGGTGACGTATCCTTGACGCATGGAATACTGCTGCTGGATCCAAGGCGCGACTCATTTGAATTGAGAAAATATTCATTTATGGCAACTTTTCGTCATACCACACATTGAAGTGAATTTTACATAAATTCCTGATGTACACAACAGTCTCTAGACTTGCTGCATCACAAACACCACTATTTTACCCATTTATAAAAAAATTATCGCTTTCTGGCCATTGGATATTAGGCACGGATATATATATACAGTATATATATATATATATATATATATATATATATATATATATATAGTGCGATCGTGATTTTCGAAAGTAATAGATCGCTTTGAAAACGTTTATTATTAACCTTTGTTAAGTAACCCCACACAGTTTGATAGAGTAAACAACAAAAATCAGTCAAAGGCATTTGAAAAATGTGATTTAAAAAAAAAAGCCTTTATTCACATGGCTTATTCTTAAAACACCAACGCGTTTCGGCAGGGAGCTGCCTTCATCAGGGTAACAGTGATTACAATTATACCACATCTATAGTTTCCTGTTGATTGACTTAACCAAGTATTAGTCTTCTTAGAAGAAAGATGGCTTCTCACAAGTTTATCTTGAATAGTTGGAGCTTTTCGAAATACAATAGAGGGTATGCAGGTAAAATTTGCCTAAGATGGGGGTCACTCATCAAGATATTCCAATAATTTTTTACAATTCTCTTGATTTTGTTTGCCTCTGTACTATATTGTGTGACAAAATAAACAGAACTTTCTGACTGGTTTGATTAAGGTGGAACCAGTCGTTGATAGAGTGTTTGGACCAGGAAGCCGCTTCGAGTGACGTCACACTTAACAAATGGATAGACTGACGATTCTCTGTGGGAGGGGCTTGGACCAGACGTCAGTTTTTGCTGATTTTTTGTGATTCGAACCTTTAGAAATGAAACTAAAGAGATAGTTGTTGTTTCATTTTATTGGCAATTCCTAATATGAAATTTAATTGTACGCTTGGCAAACAATTTTGGAGAATATGAGGTTTCCCCATTCAAACAGAATGCCTGAGCATACTGCCTGAAATGACGTGATACTATAAGTAATTTTCTCATTATACTCTCTAGAATTCAGGATTGTCAAGTTTGAATGAATCACCTCAAACTGCTTCTTCTCTCCTGCAGGAATCTTCTGCACGATCTCACTGTGCACATATGCCGCCAGTGTCTCCTACGACCTCTCCAGAAACCCTCCGTTCATCTACGGCCTGCCCAGCGACGTGGACCACGGCTACGGATGGTCCATCTTCTGTGCGTGGGTCAGTCTGGGGCTAACAGTGGCGTCCGGCTGCATCTGCACAACGTATCCCTTCCTGAGCCGCACAAAGGCTCTTCGCTCCAAAACGGCACGGGAGTCTTCGGTATGAGCGCCCCCTGGTGGCCTGGAGGACGTTAATCAGCACTCGGCGCTTTAGGAAAACGATTTCAAGTGGACTTCATGATGTATGGAGTGGCGTTGACGTTATACAGAGTGAAAGACAAGACTGTTGCATTTCCTTACAAATCACACGCATAAAAAAATAAGGGAAAACACACACACACACACACACACACACACAAATATACATGTATGAAAGTAACAAACAAAAAAATCTATTGATTTGACAATGATATGTGTACGTTTGTGGGTCGTTGTGATGCAATCATCCTCTGGATCAGGTGATACTTAGGATCTGAGCCACAGTTTTTTTTTTATTTGTACGTAAATCGTCTGAAATTGAAACGATTAAGCTCAGTGTTATTTTTTTATGTGATTAAATCGTAGGTTTTTGGTTCGCAAACAGATACGAGTCGACTCAAATATCCAAACTCAGTCAGGGATGAATAGGGCGCTTTATGTCACCACATCAGACAAATGTATAAAGGCATGATTGCATATATATCACCTTTGGGTAACAGCTGGAGACCGATATTCAAAAGGATTGAGATATCAAAGAGACACGGGGAAGATGTAAGATGTGCGTATATGCAAATTTCCTGATTGGATGAAGCTGAACGCGGCTCTCGCTATAGCAGTGCAATCTTATTATGGCAGCATGCTTGAAGTGGATGCTCTCGAATCTACCAGCCTCGCTCCTGACGTCACGCCATTGTTCAAACTACCAGTTCCAAACGAATATAAAGCGACGGGGATTATATTAACTGCTGGATATCATTTTCCCCCAAAAAAATACTGAGCCAAAACAGTGACATACTCCCTAAAAACATGTACCGTTTGCCTCGAAGTTTCTGTTGTGTTCCTGAAAGTGTATTGTAAATCAAAATACTATAATGATGAAATAAAGGTCTATGGAGAAACCATTTCGTGAGAATTTGGGGAGTGTTTTGGGATTGTATTATTATTTTTTTGCCATGCAGCCATATGGTGGATCATTTTAAGCTGTGCCAGCATGTTTTCTGCTCTCTCTTTTGTGAAAATACTGCATGTGCAGAAACATTACACAATGTTGTTGATTTCGCACTCACACAGATATGGGTGATACTGTATGTATATTCTAGGAAAGCAGTTTAGGGTAATTAAATAAATGATTAGAGTAGCTGATTTAGTTCTTCCCATATTACACATTTCCACTTTTTTATTTCAGAGTAGTGATCCTGGTATTAGGAATGTTAGTATTGTTACTCGTTCGTTTTCCATCAGCTTAGTCCCTTTATTTATCAGAGGTCGCCACAGTGGAATGAACTGCCAACTTATCCAGCACAGCGGATGCCCTTCCATCTGCAACCCGGTACTGGGAAACATCCATACTTTCGCACATGCACACACACACTACGGCCAATTTAGTTTATTCAGTTCACTTATACGGCATATCTTTGGACTGTGGAGGAAACCAGAGCACCCAGAGGAAACCCAAGGCAACACGGGGAGAACATGCAAACTCCACACAGAAATGCCAACTGATTCAGCTGGGACTCAAACCAGTAACCTTCTTGCTGTGAGTGCTAACCACTGAGCCACCGTATCACCCCAGTATTGAGGTATTAGTATAGTATTACCATTAAGGCATTTATTAACATTTTTAATTTTCGGTATAATTTTTTTTAGTTTTAATATTAAAACTAATTATATTTAGTTTTTTTATTATGAGGGGTGGCACGGTGGCTCAGTGGTTAGCACTGTTGCCTCACAGCAAGAAGTTTGCTTGTGCGAGTCCCGGCTGCACCACTTGGCATTTCTGTGTGGAGTTTTCTCACTGTGTTGTCGTGCTGCGGTTTCCCCCACAGTCCAAAGACATGCACTATAGGTGAATTGGATGAACTAAATTGGCCATAGTGTACGAGTGTGTGTGAATGTGAGAGTGTATGGGTGTTTCCCAGTACTGGGTTGTGGCTGGAAGGGCATCTGCTGTGTAAAACATATGCCGGAATAGTTGTCGGTTCATTCTGCTGTGGTGACTCCTGAAAAATAAAGGACGAAGCTGAAAGAAATAATTTTATTAGTTTTTTATTGTTTATTTTCATTATTTCTGATTTATTTATTAGTTTGAGAATTATTTTTATACCGTATAAATATAATATTTGTTAATTACCAAGCCAACATTTATCATCTTATTTCAATTCATTTTTTAAAGTTTATATTTATGTCAAATCCATTTTAATTCAAGAAATACATTTATTTACGTCATTATAAAAGCTGACTAGGAAATTAACACATTTAAAAATTGATCTCATAATTAATTTAATGTCAAGGCCTGGAAGAGTCAAGTATTTAAGAACAATTACTTGAAACTAATTTGATTTTATTCATTTATTCATTTTCCTTTGGTTTAGTACCACCGCCACCGCGGATTGAACTGCCAACTTACACAGCATAAGTTTTCCATGGAGCTGGAAGATGCCCTTCCAGCTGCAACCCAGTACTGGAAAACACCCATACACACTCATTCACACACACATACAATACACTACAGCTTTGGACTGGGGGGGGGAAACCGGAGCACCAGAAAGAAACCTACGCCAACACGGGGAGAACATGCAAACTCCACACAGAAATGCTGACCCAGCCAGGACTCAAGCAACATTCTTGCAGTGAGGTAACAGTGCTAACCACTGAGCAACCATGCCACCCCAACTTGATTTTAATTTGTTTTTTTTAACTCATTTATTATTTAGCTAGTTGCCAAGCCAGCATTTCTATTTTTTAGTTTCAGATTTTTTCAACCAATAAACAGGTACTGTGTTTACTTTTTAAAAAAATAAAATGTAACATGTATTAACTCTTTTATAAGCT
The DNA here is from genome assembly GCA_903798035.1 of Danio albolineatus. Taxonomy (NCBI): domain Eukaryota; kingdom Metazoa; phylum Chordata; class Actinopteri; order Cypriniformes; family Danionidae; genus Danio; species Danio albolineatus. The sequence goes on along the minus strand of CAIGQQ010020246.1, from coordinate 6,253,563 downwards.
ATGATAACTAACCTTTAAATCAAGAATAAAAGTTATTAAATAATTCAATATTCAGTATTCAGTATTAAATAATACTGAACAGTGTTCAACGTGATGTAGGCTATATTAATAGTTTTGGTCACCCCAAAAAAACCATTGAGCTAAATTAGTAAAAATGTTTTCTTCGTGAACGAAATTGGTTGCTTTGTTTTAATCTTAAAATCTTAATGGACCAAAATAGATCATTAGAATGGACCAAACTCAAACAAAGAATCTGTAGAGAATATTTACCCTGTTATTTTTTAAATGTACATGCTGAATTGTTTACATAATTGAAAAGGAGGACTTTCCATCACTCTGACACACGAGGGCGCCATTTTATCATCAGTAAACAAACAAACCCTTGATTATGAAAACGTGTTACAGTTACAGCCCGTTACAGTCATCTCAGTGTGTCATACAAAACAAAACAGTATATATATA
>CAIGQQ010020246.1:6205045-6228317 GCA_903798035.1 Danio albolineatus | reverse complement strand
ACATATCTCTATCTATCTACTTATATATATAAATAAATTTTTATGTATTTTTACTGCAAAGTCTACTCAATAAGACAGAAAGCAAAGCAAATTATAAATTTCTATCTGAAAAGTATCTGTCCCTGGTCCTATATACTATATGAGCAAATGAACCACAGATTAAGCAGAGTGCCAAACAAAGACTTATTGTTAAGTAAACAATTACAAACACACCCAATGTTAGCTTTAGCGTTTAGCTTGGTGAAAAGTAAAATGTAATCTCTTACCATAAAGCTGCTTATCTATCAAAGAAAAGATTTCATAGAAAAGATGAAGTCTATTCACTCGCTTGGTTAGTGAAGCAAGTTAGCTTCCGTAGCTGGTAATGAGTTAGCAAAGCATTTCCAATGATATATATATTACCATACCTGTCTTCACGAATCCACCTAAAATCATAAAAACATAGCAGAAATGACCTCACTCTTTGTTCGATTCATATTTTAAAGCTCTTGTTTTTGTAAGGAGAAGAAACTAGGTTGATATTTTATTACTGAAATAAAAGTGTAAATAATAGCAAAAAAACAGAGAAAATAAATAGATTAAGCAAAATATGCCATAAAATATGACAGCATATGTTAAAACCGGCATTTTCCAGCCAAAGTTTAGCGAAAAAGCTGGAAAAAAGGAAGACTTATGGTTATTAGATATGAACAAAGACCTTATCACAGTAAGACATAAACATCTGATAATGTGGTGATGAAATACACATCTATAAAGTGATTTACAGAAATGAATAGCAGGGAAAAAGAGACAGCTTACCACATTCATGCAGCAACATAGCTGACGTAGACAATGAAGGACAGACAGGACATAATACACAGAAGAACAAGAAAATGGAGATAAAGAAAGAGCAAAATGATTATGAATGAACCAACAGAGTAACATAGGGTACAAAAAAACTATAATTCTAAATACACACATATGCAAAGTAGTATCCTATTATTATTACTATTATTAGTGACAATTTTATATGTAGCGATTACTTTAGTATGTCACAGATAATCCTTCACAAATTACTTAAAATGCTGATTCAGATGCTTAATTTGATTATGCTATTACATAATACAAATACACTGCCTGACAAAGGTCTTGTCACCTATCCAAGTTTTAGGAACAACATTAGATTAAGATTAGATTAAGCTTATTTTACCAAAATAAAACACGATCATGCCTTGATTTTGATTTATTTTATTAGGTCTGACTTTGCTTAGACAAAAGTCTTGTCACTTAACAGAAATAATGTTCAGTATAGAATATAAAGTCATGGTGCAGTGGAAAAAGAATTGTGTATGAGTTTAGACTAAAAGTCATCTGGAATGGCAGAGAAAGTGTTCTTGCAGGACTTAAAGAGTTTAATCCAATACTCTGGATTAATTTTCAATGCCTCCTCCTTCATTTTACCCCACACCAACTCAATAATGTTTAAGTCTGGTGACTGGGCTGGCCAATCTTGGAGCACCCTGACCTTCTTTGCTTTCAGAAACTTTAATGTGGAGGCTGAAGTATGAGAAGGAGCGCTATCCTGTGGTTTGTAATGTAATCGGCAACACAAATGTCTTGATACCTCAGGCTGGATCTCTATCGCTTGCCCCATACTGAATGTAACCCCAACCACCTTCACCAAACTTGACTGATTTCTATGAGAAGCGTCTATGTGGGTTCCAATAGGTCTTCTGCAGTATTAGTATTGATGATCGGGATGCAGTTCAATAGATGATTTATCAGAAAAATCTACCTTCTGACACTTTTCCAAAAGATCAACTAGAAGTCAAGTTATTATTTGTTGCTCTTACAACTGGGATTGACGACAAGACTTTTGTCAGGTAGTGTAGCTGCAATAAAACAAATAATATTTTGACTCTGTATACAAACGTGAAATTGATTATTATTATTATTATTATTATTATTATTATTATTATTATTATTATTATTAGTTATAATTTAGCAGTCATTATAATCATTTCAGTCTCCCATAGTCCTTCATAAATTACTTAAAATGCTGATTCAGATGCTTTAAGTATTAAACAAATAAAATGAAGGCAATACATTTGGCATTATTCATAGTAAAGCATTCAATTTAACTTAATAACTGATTAATAATAATCATAATAATAAAAATTATTTATTGGATTAAAAAAAAGATAAAACTATAAAAAATAATAACTTAAATAATAAATAATATCTTAATTTTGTTCTTAATTAATTTACACAGTTATTTATTTCTATTATCTTTGCATGCAACCGACAAAGTGACATCACCATGAAATCTGAAAAGTGAGGTCAAGAGAAAATCGAATCTAATCTCCTTCTATTAGCATAGAGAGCATGAAGCATCACAGGCTCTGGAATTTGGCAAGACAGCCCATGTATCTGCCGCTCATTATGCTTTCAATTGCCCTTGTCTCATCCTGGCCTGAAGAAACAGACCCTACAGCTTCAGTCGGAGCCAATTACGCCCATTTACTGAGAGAGCTTTTAACCTTTTGGCCAGGAGGGAACATGAGGCATAACTCTATAGAAACTGAGCAGCAAGCGGGAGGAAAACGACATTATTGCAACAGCAGCACTAAAGTCAGTTCTGAAGGAGGAGCGAAGGAAGGCAAAGACAGTAGCCAGAAGAGAAAGGAAAGATTTGTTTGACTTGTTTCTTTGCTATCTTTCACCTGTCCATCCCCTCCTCCTCCATTCTGGCTCCTGCAGCTCTATGAAGAAGTTTGCATGCTTGTCATACTCCTCATGGTCAAGAATTTTAACCTTTATGGTCTTCCTGTGAGGGGAACAAAATCAAATGACATTTGAGCGGTGAAGTGTGTTTGTGCGTTCACTTTGAGGGACATCAGACGCTTTAAAACAGCAAATTGAGCCAACTGAGTTCCTGAACAAAGGCTTGTTCACATCAGGATGATAATTGTAGTAATAAGTTTTTTTTTTTAAGTGGGTCACTCACGGAAATTACCAATAAAAAGGGTCTGTTTACACCTGGTGTTAAAAGAATAGTTCACCCATAAATGAAAATTCACTTTAAATGCCCATCACTCATCACAAATCTTATTTGAGTTTGCTGATTAAATGTAAATGTCGAACTCGTTATGTTCATTTATTACATCACAAATAAAGGTTTTATGTGAATAATCACTATGCTCTGTGTTTTGACACGTTTTTGCATGTATTTGAGCATTCAGCTGCAGCTTGAGCACTTTACATGTGTGTTCTGAACGCATGCACATAACAGCCCACGTTCACTTTCACGCTTTTAAAAACATGAATAAATTGAACACACTTCAACAAATCAAGCATGTTGTACTGCTTAGGAAGGGGGCGGGATATGACACAATAATAGTTTCATCCCGATTCATGTTTTTCATAATCATTGGAGACCAAAATCAAAATTTCTATTATTACCACATCCCAGTGAACAGTGAGTCACTTAGCATTTTGGGGGTGAACTATCCCTTTAATTGTGAATCATGAATCAATTTTGCTCGAGAAAGCAACCTAATTACACTTACACACACTCCTATTTTCAAGTTAAGAATATGTTTGGCCATAAAAATTTACACAGCAGTATTTGGTGGTTTATAGAGGTTGCAGATGGACTCATGGTCAAATAAACAATGACTTTTTGTGTCCCTTTTGGTTTTACATATAAACACTTCCAGCTCAGCCCAGAAGATGGCAGCACACCAGGGCTGTTTTAGTGAATTGGGACCAGAGGAAGAAGACATCCCACCTTTTCTCTCACTCATTTCCACCAATTGTGGCTCTCCAATCTCCAGGAAGAAGTTCTTATTCTTTTCATACTCCTCGTCATCGATTATATTGATCTGAATAGTCTTGCTGGAAAAGAAAGAGAGAGAGAGAGAGAGAGAGAGAGAGAAGAGCACAAGTTTGCAGACATGAAAGAGGCACAAGGACAAGAGCTGAAGAATAGAGTTGCAACATGCTGGAGATTAAAAGAGAGCAAAGAAAGGCAGAATGAAAGGATATGGAGAATGGCTATGCAGCTCAATACAAGTGAATAAAAATTGCACTTGTTAAAAATGATTCTTACTGCTGCTGTTTCCATCTTTAACAATGAGATGTTATGCAATGAAAGCCATAATTAAAATATTTTTTATGAATGTATTTTACAAACAACCTTTTCATCCTTATTAATAAAAATATATATATTTTTACTTGAAGTCATTTGGTATATCAGAGGGTAAATTATGATATTTTATTTTGAGGTGAACTTCCCACACCTCAAGATTTTGCCAAGTACGATGTGATCCTGGATTAACATCTATGTCGATCCTGGAACATCATTTTTGTTTGAAAATATAATCCATACCTATACCCTACCACTAAACCCAACCAACTGTAAATTATTCACAAAATAGGGATAATATTATAATTTACAATGTAGAACTGCATAAACCTAACCGCAAGCATAAACTTAACATAAACATTAAACATATTTCTAATTCTGATTGGCTGATTAGAATGTTGGTCCGGGATCAACACAGATGTTAATCCAGGAACATGTCCTACTGGTGAAATCAGGTTAGGGGAGCTACCCTATACTGAATATAGTTTTAACTAAATGAACAAACACAACTCTTTATAATCGTTTGTTTTAATGTTAATGACAGCATTTTTTTTTCATTTTCTATTTTTACAAAAACTATTGGAATATTAGAAGTAAATACTTTCACTAACATCCCATATAATATTTATTATATAAACACAGTTTATATAAAGTAAAGTTGTAACTATATTAATAAATACCTAAATCATTTATAAATAAAAACCTAGAATGTCAGAGAGTAAGTTATGATTTTCCTTTCCATTCAACTTCATTCACTCATTTTCCTTCAGCATAGTCCCTTTATTCATCAGGGGTCGTCACAGCGGAATGAACCGTCAACTTAACCAGCATATATAACTGGAAACACCCATAAACTCTCAGACATACTCGTACAATACAGCCAATTTAGCTTACTCAATTCACCTATACCAGCATGTCTTTGGACTGTGAGGGAAACTGGAGCACCCGGAGGAAACCCCCACCAACATGGGGAGAACATGCAAACTCCATCCAGCCAGGACTCAAACCAGCGACCTTCTTGCTGTGAGGCTATTGTGCTACCCACTGTGCCACCTTGATGCTAATTTAAAATATACAATGATAAAAAAAGTATTGTTATTGTTTATCTAGTTAAAAATATATTTAACATATATAACTTGGTTCATTCTGCTGTGGCAACCCCTGATGAATAAAGGGACTAAGCCAAAAAGAAAAAGAATAAATAAATGAATACTTAAGATTTTTATAATAACATTTTTTATTTTCTATTTAAAAAAATGCAATGTGGCCAAAAAATATGATGCCTTCTTTGAAGAAAATGGACAAATTTCTGTGACACATTGTGGTCAGTGCTTATGAATTGTTTATGTGCACATGCTGTGTATGTTTATTATCCAGCCATTGACTGTTCTGACTGATACAGAGCAGCATATATCATCATATAATGAGTCAGAGGCAGTGGAAAGCATTTGAAAAATGATCTGCAATCCCAGCTGTGTTTACTGGAATACTGGCCTAAAAGCCCTCTAAGTGCTTCTGTCTGCTTTTGTGAATAATACGACAACAGACTCTCACTCTATCTTCATTTATTAGTACTTTTTTAAAAATAGGATCAACTTATTTAAATGAACAATTCATCAAAAAATAAAATATTTACCTATCATTTACTCTCCAACACTTTTTGTGTTTGGACACAAAATCTATTTTGCAAAGTGTATTGTATTTTGAAACTGGTATCAAATTGACCTGCATAGTATTTTGTCTTTTTTTTTCTCTACACTTTATTCAATGTTAAACAGAAAAAGGAAACAGAAATGAGCTTTGAAACATTTGAGGATGAGTAAATTATCAGTAAATTTTTATTTTGGGGGAATTATCTATTTTAAAAATCCTATTGCAGCAAAACCGCTGAATGAAATCAATCTATAAAGATAAAAAATTGACCGATTTTGTATATTTTTCCCAAACAAACTATAAAAATCTTCTACTTTTTAGTAAAGAAACAGCTTAGAATCGGTCAATGAGAAGACAACTGGCAGTTTGTGGCAGCGCTTGCGTTTTGTGTGTGAAATGTGTATCAGACGATCAGTGCAGATCCTTAGACAGAAAGCTCTTGAAATCCTCTCTCCACCTTCATCCATGGGCTCAGAATAAACTCTGAGAACATTTCAGCTCTGCTTGTCATGAAGTTTGCATTTTTCTGCCAACAGCACAACTTTGCTGAAAAACTGAAGAAACAAAAGCTGATTCTATGAAACAGATGGCTTTTCGGTGCGATAAGATGGTTATTAACATTTGCGTAAAATTATAATTATTCTACAAAGCAAAATAATATTGAAGGATTATATCGCAGTAACAAGGTTAAAACTGCAGTTTAATGCTTTGTGTGGCTGCAATCTATATTCAAAATGTCTAACAAAACACACTAAGGATATTTTAACATGTCCTTTGTGAAATGTTGATTTCATTATGACTTGATTTTACTATTAGATCTTGTTACATTTAAAGATCTTTTTGTAGATTTTGACTGTCTATCTATCTATCTATCTATCTATCTATCTATCTATCTGTCTGTCTGTCTGTCTGTCTGTCTGTCTGTCTGTCTGTCTGTCTGTCTGTCTGTCTGTCTGTCTATCTATCTATCTATCTATCTATCTTCTATCTGTCTGTCTGTCTGTCTGTTAAGTTTTTTCTTGAGGTCAGGATGGAAATACTAAGACCAGCCTGTCTGGTGCCATCAACCATGCCATGTTCAAAGTCACTTCAGTCACATTTCTTCTCCATTCTGATGTTCGGTTTGAACTGCAGCAGATCATCTTGACCATGGCTGCGTCTGAAACCGCCCACTACTCAGTAGGTACTGCATTTGAATTTAAACGTACTACTCGGTCGTTAGGAAAGTACGTTCTATACAGTATGAATGTGAGAAGTATGAATGGAATTCGGAATACTACATCCGCCATATTGTCACGGTCACGTGACCTACCTGCGTCAGTTGCGTCGCTTCACTCCCATTCATGAATTCTCTCGCGGGGCATCATGGGATAGCACAGCATGCATGGGATGCGCACTTCAGAATCTCGCCGGAAGTAGTAAGTCATCCGGGTACTTCTCTCATACTGATTTTTGAATTCTATGAATTCGGACTTACTACTCGGCTCGCATACTGATTTTAGAGTACTGTATAGTATGGAAGTATGCGGTTTCGGACGCAGCCTATGTCTAGATGGCTAAATGCATTGAATTGCTGCCATGTGATTTGCTGATTAGAAATTTGCATTAACGAGCAGTTGCACAGGTGTACCTAATAAAGTGGTGAGTGTACAGTATATTATTATAATTTATAATGTAATTACATCCTTTAAAACCTGTTGTAACACATTTTATTCTGTTTTTAATATTCTTTGTTGCTGTTTTTAATAATCTTCATTGTTTGTTTTTATTTCTTATACAGTACTTGTTTCTATTATTCTTGTTTATGTAAAGCACTTTGAATTACCATTGTGTATGAAATGTGCTATATAAATAAACTTGCCTTGCCATTGCTTGCCTAAAGATAAATAATAATATAAGACAATCTTGTCAGTTGATCTATTATCTGGTCTAAGATATTATCTAAATAAAATAGGGCATAAATAATATAACGTTTACAAAAACAATCTAATCTAAAAACACAAAAAAATATATAATAACAAAAATGTGTGCATATTATAAAATAGCCAAAGCTGGCATTGGCTACTAGTCCTCATTTTCACTTTTGTATATTAACAAACAATAGGCACTTTCTTTGTAAAATAACTAATACTATTTTTAAATCTTACGTAACACTTTACAATGATGAATGTTATTAGGCACACAATTATAATTGAGACTCAGTAAAGATCAGGCGTTTGCTCGTGCTCATTAGACCGTCCACCTGTCTTTGTGTGACGGACAGTCTGTAATGACTCAAACCACATACTGACAAACTGTGACAGGAACAAAAGGGACAAACAGACGAAAGCCTGCGGACGAAAAAGTGCACAGTGTGGAAGCGTGTCTGTGTGTTCAGACTATAGATTTATATAACAGTCTGAGATGCTGCACACTCAGGCTTTCCATGCGCCGCTGTGTTGTGTTACGCTTGTTTAATGGGAAAGCCTGCGCAACAATGCCAGACAGCCTGTTTACATCATTTAAAGCCCTAACATCAGAAACTGCTCACATACACCACTTACAGGTTGAAAAATAAGACTGAGAAATGGAGCAGAACATGTTTATAAAAGTTTTAAAGGTGACATATCATGAAAACCTGACTTTTCTGTGATTAAATACTGTAATCATGTCCTTTGTGTATCTATCAACCGAGTAATTGTGACAAAGAACAACCCAGTATTTTAGTTCTGGTATGCATTTCTCTGCAGGCAAGCAAGTAAACAAGCTGCTCAAATTTTGCTCCATGACTGATGTGGCATCTTAAGGCTGATTTATACTTCTGCGTCAATTGAACATTGATGATTTGACACAGATCCTGACGCACACCTCTCAAAAATGTAACTACACATTGCAACCACCCATATTGCAAGCTCTGTGATTGGTCGGCTTGGTAGCGTTGATGAGTGTGGGCGGGGATGAGAGTCACACTGTTGGATTGAGTGTTAAACAAGTGTTGTGTCCCGTGGAGGAGCTCCAAATGGATACTTTTGCTTTGTGTTGGCTTTATGATTAAAGTTGTTGCACTTCAACAGGTTTCCCGCCTCTGAATGAGCAAGTTTGAGCTACAGTACTTGTACAGTAAGGTAGCATTACAGGTATTTCCAGTGTAAACAAAACACTCACAAAGAAACTCAACACAGAGGAACATAGAAACCCTACTGCCAGCTAGCATTTCGGAAGTGTTATTGGAGAGCAACACAGACAGAACACAGAGGTAAAATGCAGGACTACTGTAGGCATACATCGTGGGTGACAGCAATCACTAGATACGGAAGTATAATTCAAACTTTATTATATATTGTCAGCCTTTAAAGAGCCTCTATTATGCATTATAAAAGGTCCTATTTTGGTTTTGGGGGTCTCCAACAACAGGCCGATATGCATGCAAAGTCAAAAAACGCTTTGATTGTCTTATAATATGCATTTAATTTGACCTAATTATCCCAAAGACTCCCTTATGATTCGTTCAGCGATTCATTTGTTCCCAAACCTCCTTTGCGTGAAGCTAATTTGACAGAGAGAAAAACCAGGATGCTTATTAAGTACTCAGAGCACAAAGTATATATGTGAGCCTAATGCAGGATTGCAATTAAACAATGCCGTTTAACACCAGCAAGTTTCACAATCAGTCCCGTGATCCCCCACGCACCGCTAGTGTCTGAAGGGGAAAGGCGAGTTCACGTTTTACCGGATCTGGTACTACATATTTGGTGATGTACCGTGTTGATGTCGATTGCGTTCACGCAAAAGATCTGAACCCAATAAGATTCATTTATTCGACTGTTTTGTTAAAGAATCAATAGATTTATACCTGATGCACTTTTTAGATTTAATCTTCAGCTGGATGTTTTCATTCACTTAATGCTGTGTTACACACAGGGGCAGGTTTAGTGTTTTTGGGGCCCTAAGCAACTCCAGCCAAGGGGCTTAAGTCCTCAAACGCATCCTTTCTACTTTTATTTAATTTTTATTTATATTGCGGTTTGTTTTATCACTCTACATTTTAAATGATTTTTTTAAATTGTAAAAATAATACATATATTTGTTTATAAATTTGACAGCTGGACTGCTCCATAATGGATATTTTATGTTGTAATATTATTATTACATATCATTACAATATTATAATAAGATTCAATTTGATTGTATTCATTCATTCATTTTCTTTTCGGCTTAGTCCCTTTATTAATCCGGGGTCGCCACAGCGGACTGAACCGCCAACTTATCCAGCATTTGTTTTACGCAGCGGATGCCCTTCCAGCCACAACCCATCTCTGGGAAAACAATTTGATTGTATACAAAATAATATTTAACTATGTTAAAATTGTATTTGTTTAACTTTCACCATACAAAATATGATAGAAAACGATGTTATATATAATTTATAGGTATTATTTATACTTCTGGGTGACATGGTGGCGTAGTGAGTAGCACGTTTGCCTCACAGCAAGAAGGTTGCTGGTTCGAGCCTCGGCTGGGTCAGTTGGCATTTCTGTGTGGAGTTTGCATGTTCTCCCCGTGGTTGTGTGGGTTTCCTCCGGGTGCTCAGGTTTCCCCCACAAGTCTAAAGACATGTGGTATAGGTGAATTGGGTTGGCTAAAATTGTCCGTAGTGAATGAGTGTGAATGAGTGTGTATGGATGTTTCCCAGAGATGGGTTGCAGCTGGAAGGGCATCCGCTGCGTGAAACAAATGCTGGATAAGTTGGCGGTTCATTCCGCTGTGGCGACCCCGGATTAATAAAGGGACTAAGCCGAAAAGAAAATGAATGAATGAATGAATTATTTATACTTCTAGATATTTATTGGGGGCCCCCAGATTTCCTGGGGCCCTAAGTGGCTGCTTACCTCACTTCTTGGTTAAATTTGCCCCTGGTTACACACTGCATGGAAGGTCATTTTCAAAAACCTATAATAGGGGCATTTAAAGGGTAAGTTCACCCAAAAATTTAAAATAGGTAATTAATTACTCACTTTCTCATCATCCTAAACCTCTCAGACCTTCTTGAACACAAATCAGGGTATTTTAGATATAATCTGAAAGCTTTTTTATCCTCCATAGACTGTAAAGCTCCAGACTCATTCGGAGGACACCACAAATTTATTTGTATCCTACAAAAAAGAGCATAATATGCCCCTTCTAGAGCAACAATTTACCCAAAACAGTGTACAGTATGTGACCTCTTTTACACCGTTTTCACACCATTCACTTTCTGCCACATAGAAAGCAACACAAGCAGCCATTCAGTCGATTTTATGGGCCAATCCACAGCACACCATCCCATGTTTGATGATTTCCAGAGGCTTCATCTACCGCAGCAGTGCTTACCAAATATGGAGAGTAAACTAAGGTGAAGAGCAGCAGATACTTCCCTATACACTATTTATTCTCATTTCCAGCTCTGTCATTCTGCACAAAACACCAAACTATGACTCTTCACTAAATGAGCAGAGCTGCAAAACAGACTTGCTGATACTTCAAATAAATAAATAAAGAGAAACAGGGTTTATGAAGATTTTGAAACAATCTTATTTAAATTTACTTTTATATTACATATTGCAATATATTTTTAAACTATAAATGTTGTTATGGGCATCATGGTGGTGCAGTGGGTAGCACAATCGCCTCACAGCAAGAAGGTCATTGGTTTGAGCCTCGGTTGGGTCAGTTGGCATTTTTGTGTGGAGTTTGCATGTTCTTCCCATGTTCACGTGGGTTTCCTCCACAAGTCCAAAGACGTGGTATAAGTGAATTGGGTGAGCTAAATTGTCTGTAGTGTGTGTGTGTGTGTGAATGAGTGTGTATGGCTATTTATGATGGATTGCAACTGGAAGGGCATCCTCAGCGTAAAACATTTGCTGGATAAGTTGGTGGTTCATTCCGCTGTGGGAAGCCCAGATTAATAAAGGGACTAAGCCAAAAAGAAAATGAATGAATGAATGTTGTTACATTTTTACTACAATTATTTAAAGTAAAATAAACAAAACGTGTGTACTGTATATGTGTGTGTGGTTGTTTGTGCCTTTTTTACCTTTGAAAGAAAAATCAGATTTTCATTTGTTTATTTTCAGTAATCTTTGATTCATTATAATCTTTTCCAGTTTCAAGTTATTTCAGTGACCCCCTAGTTTTTCCTTCATTAATGTTTCTACACACTTTGATCACCTTTATATTAAAAAATGTTGCATCAAATAAAGTATAACTAATTAAATGAAAAAAATATTATAAATATTAAAAATATATAAATCCAAAACAAAGAAAAAGCTCTCGGGGGTATCTTCATTTAAAAATATATACTTTGAGGTAGGGCGCCATGGTAGTGTAGTAAGTAGCACGTTCGCCTCACAGCAAGAAGATCGCTGGTTCGAGCCTCGGCTGGGTCAGTTGGCATTTCTGTGTGGAGTTTGCATGTTCTCCCCGTGGTTGCGTGGGTTTCCTCCGGGTGCTCCGGTTTCCCCCAGAAGTCCAAAGACATGCGGTGTAGGTGAATTGGGTAGACTAAATTGTCTGTAGTGTATGAGTGTGTATGGATGTTTCCCTGAGATGGGTTGCGGCTGGAAGGCCATCCGATGCGTAAAACACATGCTGGATAAGTTGGCGGTTCATTCCGCTGTGTCAACCCCAGATTAATAAAGGGACTAAGCCGAAAAGAAAATGAATGAATGAATGAATGAATGAATACTTTTGGGTACAACAACACGGAAGGATAATTATAAAATGAATGTTGTAATTGATATTCCATGAAGAAAACCTAATTTAAAAACATTAAAAATAAATAATATATATACAAATGCAAATGATTTTCATGAAACCAAGGCTTAAATTGCTGTCTTTTCCTTATAGAATGATATAATATGTCTAGTGAGACTTTATTTATAAGGCTTTTAATCATAGGGCTCAGTAATGATGACTTCTGCTTTCCATTTGTACTGTTTGGTTGAATGTTTTCAACAGGACGTGGGTAATTAAATGTACATTTTATGGATGAATTACTCTTTAAACAGCTTATATTTTGCATCTGCTAAGCTGTTAATGTCTTCTTTTAATTGAGCGGTTATGTGCTTTTGAATCATATTGGTTTGGAGGCATAAATTAGATGATGTGAGCAACAAATATGAGTTTAAATGCTGAAGTCATAATAAAGGCCCTTGGCTGTAGCAGTTGCTTTAATCAACAATGACCTTCCACTAAATTTGCAAACCACACAAATGCTTTTTTAATGAAGACACAAGACATGTTGTATATACGTGTGTTAATAATTTAGGTTTGAGCAAAAGAGGTGGCAGCAGGAGGGCAAGGACAAAACTGACCAGAAGCGCCATTTCAAATCACTGTGACCGCAGCTTGCAAAAGCCAAAGACCCATTGTTTTTGCAGGTTATAAAGCAGTGATATATGTATATAGAAGCTTGTTTCCAACACAGGATTAAAAATAAGAACAGGTAAAACTGACATTTATCGCACAATTCTTCATTCTTTAATTCTGCTTCAGCTGAGATTCATTCATTCATTTTTCTTTTGGCTTAGTCCTTGGTTATTATGGGTCACCACAGCGGAATGAACCGCCAAATATTGTGAGAAGAACCCCAAATATGAAAATAATAATAATAATAAATTAAACAAATAAAGGAATATTTAGATTAAAGTAAAAATAAATTGTGAGTTATAAACCAAGAACTGTAAGTTTACAGTGTAACTGGCAATTCAGACTTTTTTTCTCAAAAGTATGTTCATATCTTAAAATCACAATTATGTTAATATTTCAAATTAATTATAAACTTTAGACGTAGACCTAAATTCATGAGAAATCAGGTCAGAGCTAGAAAGCCTAAAAACTCCCATTTTCATGGAATGAAGCCCTGATTTAGAGAAAAAATGTCTGAATCTTGAGATATAAATTATGCAATTATGCTGAGGATTTTTTCATAATTGTGATTTACATCTTGGGATTTTGAGTTTATATGTTTTTTGGGGTTTTATTGTTATTTAGTACCATCACCACCACAAACTGCTAAAAAGATCAACATACAGACAGACAAACAGATCTTTGCATAATATTACACAACACTCATATACTGTACCGCTTGACGCAGCATGCGTACGGTTAAACTGTGTGTCAGTGCAGTAAATTAATCGGATGGAAAGTAAAGCTTAATCTGCAAGCAGGAAGCCAATTATATTTACTCTGATAACAAGGCAACAATATGTCAAGTGAAGTAAAAAACAACCAAACAAACGACAACAAAAAAACCCAACTCAGGATAAGACAAGCAGCAAACTGCATAAATTATATCAAGGTTAATGCATACAGATGCTCGAGCTCAAGGAGAAATGCAGATTTATGTAATGATGTTTAGATTTTATGTATAATGCATAACAGCCTCTGCACATATTCCTTGTTTTATTGTGATGACTTCAATTAATTTTTCATTTTACTTTAACTTCAAGCTAAATTATAAAATAAATTAAAACAGCAAAATCCTCTGAGCAAAACTTACTCAGTTCAGAGAGTATTTGGTCCCTCTTTAAATAAAGGCAAACAGGTTGGTAATAAGTAAAGCTGCTGTTTGTGGAGTTGCTTATTGATCGAGTTGATCCTCTGCTGAGATTTTGAGAAGTTCAAAGTTTTATATTTCAGCTGATTTCATCTAAGGCTGTGCCTGAGTTTAGTTTAGTTTTTCTCTTCTGTGTCTCAGCAGGCGTTCATCATCAGTCCACAATCATCCCCCAACTAATCATTTCATTGTCTCATTAACTTGAGTAACATTAACTCAATTTAGAGAGGGGCCAATAATATCTATTTCATCTAAATTTTACTCAGGATTTTGTTGGAATTCCTGATACTACACTGGCTGTTAGCTCCAGTGAAGGGTTACTATTAATCTGAAATTTAATATAAAAATACTTGTACTATGATATCGGTTAACTGAAATAAACAAACAAAGAGATAATTAAAAGAATGAATGAATGAATAAACAAACAAACAAACAAATAAATAAATAACTTATTTTTACTCGTATTTATTCACCTTCAGCAGCACATACAAACACCAAACTTTTGTTTTATCTATACTGTTTTAGTAGATAAGTTCATATATTCATATAACCTATAATTGTAATGATCATTATATTCTGTATTAAGAAGTGATAAAACAAAATTCCTAAAC
Source organism: Danio albolineatus (assembly GCA_903798035.1). Classification (NCBI taxonomy): domain Eukaryota; kingdom Metazoa; phylum Chordata; class Actinopteri; order Cypriniformes; family Danionidae; genus Danio; species Danio albolineatus. Next base: position 6,213,352 of record CAIGQQ010020246.1, on the reverse strand, counting down.
GTCCCCTATGAAAAAACGAAAAAAGAAACAAACAAAAATGTTGAACCTTTTTTGTTCATAGAAATCTATAAAATTAAATGAATTTAAATAATGGCAAATTTGAGTACATTTAAATGCAATAAATTATGACTTGACTATTTAAAAAAGAAAATATAAAGAAAATTGTAATACAAATATTTTTGCAATTTTTAATGCCACCAATAAACTGGGGAAGTGTGATAAAAATAATATATATATGTTTTAACCTCACATGTAGTGTCTTTTTTTTTTTTTTTTTAAACAACAGCTATAGAGAAAAAAAACAATCGTCTACAGTACTGTGAAACACTTTTTCTAGCAGCCGTTCTCGTATCTGGATTTATGATTGACCCATTTAAACCCAATTTAATGCCATTACATCTTTCTCCACTCAAAAAAGCTAATCAGCGCCAGCTCTTTTCAACTCAGAGAGCCTGGCTCTTGACTGATGACTGCATATGAGCTGGAATATTCATTATAGCTGATTCTCCTCAGTCCATGCAAAGAAGACCCGTAAGCATTAAAGCGATGAGACGTGTAAAACCAGGACTCAGGCTGAACTCCTGCTGCGTATTGTTACCATAAAGCCAGGAACAGACTGTTACTTTCCCTTCCAAGATCTGTAATGGGATCAGATCCATGTTTTCTGGCTGTCTTCAAGTTTCTAGCTCTCCTTCTCAGATTTCAACGGAAAGGCATTTGATCAGCGCTTATTCACGGCCTGAATGAACTGATTAAAAAATGACCGACCGTTTTATGAACTAGAAGTTAGTGGACGAGTTACCCAAGTGTGAAAGCTGCTTGTCAGATACAGATCTACAGCACTGTGAAAGACACACTGTTAATAATTTAGAGTTCTACACAATTAATTCAGGTTGTCCTAACACAAATCGATTAAGTTACTTAATAAATTTAGGTAGATTGAACATAAAACAATTACGTTGACACTTAAAAAAAATCTCAAGAATTATGTTGTTTAATCTCATTTTACATAATTCAAGAGTTCACACTTAGATAATGCTTGACTATTTTAGCAGGTTTGTCGTGCTGTCCCGGGAGAGAACCCTGAGCATTAGGAGGGATATGAGATCAGGTAGTTCTCGATAACTTCCTAGGAATAGACCGCAAATTGCACCAGTTTGTACATAGTAGGTGCTTGTGACTAACTTTTGTTGCATGTTTTTGAATGTGGGAGGAAACCGGAGTACCCGGGGAAAACCCATGCGAACACGGGGAGAACATGCAAACTCCACACAGAGAATGTCGACTGGCTCAGCTGGCGTTTGAACCAACGGCCACCATGCTGTGGGGCAACGGTGCTAACCACTGAGCCACCGTGTCGCCCGAACTTAGAATTGAGAAGGAGGGAGAAGGGATGGATGGGGGGGGTTTCCAATGCGAAGATGAGAAATGAAATTTAGGCTGGATATTTATATTAAATTTGGAATGATCCGATTGGTGATTAGTGATAGGGATCAGCTGTAGTCAATCCTATCACGTGCTCCTCTCGAAATTTGTTTGTGAAACTTCACACAGTTTGAACAAGCAGCAAAGTAATTTGTTTTGAGTGCATGAGATGAGGAAAAGAGGGATACAAACACAGTAGACACACAATAAATATACTACACTGTTTTACAAAGCAGGAGGAGTACATATACGCTGTAAACAATTCTTCCTGTCTTTATGTTTTTAGTGGAATCAAATGAAATCAAATCATCTCAAACCAAAATGACTCAAAATAAATTGTTAAACTGTGCATAGCTACAAAAAAAAGTTGAAACCTTTGGTGGTTCATTCCGCTGTCGCAACCTCTGGAATAGAGACTAAGCTGATGGAAAATGAATGAATGAGTGAATGAATGAATGAATAAAAATCTACAGGCAAAATACAATACAAATAAACACAATGCAGCAAGGATACTACTAAAATAAACAGTGCTTTTCATGTATCTAACAGTAGTTTTCAGTTACATAAACTGAAAAAATCTAATCAGATATAACACTGCATACTGTATTTAATCTTTACTGTAAAAATGCATGGGGCGCCACGGTGGCGTAGTGAGTAGCACTCGAGCTCGAGCCTCGGCGGGGTCAGCTGGCATTTCTGTGTGGAGTTTGCATGTTCTCCCTGTGGTTGCGTGGGTTTCCTCCGGGTGCTCCGGTTTCCCCCACAAGTCCAAAGATATGTGGTACAGGGGAATTGGGTAGGCTAAATTGTCTGTAGTGTATGAGTGTGAATGAGAATGTATGAATGTTTCCCAGAGATAGGTTGCGGCTGGAAGGGCATTCGCTGCGTAAAAAAAACAAATGCTGGATAAGTTGGCGGATTATTCCCCGGATTCATAAAGGGACTAAGCCGACAAGAAAATGAATGAATGAATGAATGAATGTAAAAATGTATTTAAGGTTAACCATTACTACATAGCTATTCAGTCAAGAGTAAAGTAAGTGATTTCATTATCATATTAGCATCCTATTTTACTCCTACACTGTATAAAATGCAGGGTTCCACACAATTCATTCCTGTTGTCCAAAGTAACTAAACACATTTAAATGGATTGAACACACAAACAAAAAAATTAAATTGTCCCAAAAAAACTCTCCAAAATTGTGTTCTCATTCACAGCAAAATATTTGAGTGTATTAATAAATCACCATGTTTTTTTTCCCACAGGGAACACTACTGAAATCATGTTTAACATGTAATTGTTTGTTTCACAGATAACAGAACATGAACGAAAAAGTGTCAAAATGTAATAAATCATAACAAAAACGTTAAAGATTCCCTTTAAGGCTGCAAAAACAGGCAGACTTTTTTAAGCTTCAGGGTGGGAGAAGATAAAAATCACCTGCGCTTTCATGACACACATTTTGCTACAAGCATGCTGTAGCAAATCAGCTGTCCCGTAACTAAATGACACTGCACTAAGGATTGAGAATATAGAGACATCAGAGCGTTCTTTGGAACACAACAAGATAAGCCTTTAATTTACCCGACAACACCTGCGACAAGCCATTCACACATGCTGAAATCCTTGATATTCAGCTCACAACAAGTCTAATCCACTTATCCAAGCACAAATATACAGCATAATACAAAATTCAGCCAGTATTACACAGAAAACACTACACTATCATTCAATAAATGACCTTAAATGTCAGTTTTATTTAATTCCCTGCCCTGTTTGTCATCAAAGCAACCGAAATAGATCATTTTCTGTTGACCTGACGTCGTCTGTCTGTTCTCCCTCCCGGGGAAACTGCAGACGGAGATCCAGAGCCATGAGAGCAGCTGAGTTCGGGTCAGCTTCCCCTGGCAACTCAAGCGTTTGCCCTGGGAACTGCTGCGGGCCCAAGAAAGACCTTCAGTGGGAGCAAAAATCCTCAAATCAAGTCACTCAAGAAGCTCATCTGACGGCGAGTACTGCAGTATCTGTCTCTCGTCATGTAAAATCAATTGTTTTGAGTGGTTTGTACATTAAATTTAAATAAGACGATCAATTCTAACATGCTGTATCTTAAAAAAAATTTTGGGGAGGGGAGGGGATGGGGGTTGGTTGGAGAGAAATGAATAATGGGGTACCGATCTCAGGTCTACAGATCCAAGACACCAGCAATTAATTATGTAATGGCCTGTTTCCACTGTCTAAAAGCGTACCGAACTGAACCGTATCGTACCACTTTTTGGTCACCCTTTGCAAAGGGTTCCAAGGGTACCAAAGATTGACCCAAAGGCGAAGCTAGACGCGCAGCTGAACGCAATTGGTTTAAGGAGATACGTCACTTGATCGTGCAACAAGCCAGAATGAAAACAAATGACCTGCCATGTTTAATACACAGTCGAGAGACAATACACCGAAATAATATAAACATATAATAATGAGCCATGGTCGACCCGAGCTCAAACAAACCTTGTCGTCGTCTTGAACGGCCACAAAGCCAAGAAGAAGAGAAGATTCTTATGGGTTACGAGCACATCAAAGCGAGAGTGCGAGTGGTTTCGCTTTGTCGCTTGCGCTCGCATGCGTGTCAATATTTGAAATAACAAAGTTCTTAACCTGGACTATATAAACTCGGAATGACGGAATTACTCTCTAACGAGAGAATAATGACAGAGAGGCTACATGTACTGGTGAAGATTAAAGATACAGATGAGAGGTTTGCACTGACTGGGGGCTATATTTTGTATTGTTTTTGAACCTAAATAAGGCATAAATGTCTGCTGTGTCTAGTTTTTCTGTAATTTGGTAACATCGGAGACTGTGTGGGGCTGTATGTGTTCATATATGCTGCATTTATTTACTTATTTTATATAATCGTGGACAGAAGGCTATTTCGCATCATTGATCTGCAGTTATAATCAGATCATGTTCAGTCAGTAATAAACATTTATACACCAGTGTTTATGTGTATAATAAAGTATCTGTTTTGTGAGAAGTGCTTCTCGTATGATTTGTGAACTACCCATAAAGCTTTACTGTAAACATTTCCTCGAGCGAAAATGACGTCGACTGAAACTTTCTGTCGTACACCACGCCCACCAAAAGAGTACCCTTTAGCAGTGGAAACGCAATGCTGATAAAAGTGACCCGTACCGACCTGTCCCGTACCGTACTGTACCACTCAGTGGAAACGGGCCATAAATGAGATAAACAAGCTGGCAAAGGATGGTTCCAGAAACCAAGGAAAATGAAAGCAATAAAAGCAGTGTGACAATGCAGATTGTAGATTGCAGATCTACAAAAACATACAAATTAGAATTTGTATTCATACAACACAAATTCTACGAATCAGATCGTACAAATTCATACAAATTAGCCACTAAATATAAAAAGCTATGAATAGGTGTGAGATTGTCTGGGACAGTACGTTGATATCAAGCTGATATATTATGCACGATGACAAAGCAATTGGCTTCTGTCACGGACGCAACGATTTCCATAAATGTCCACAGCAGCCCCTGGTGGATTTACAAGAAATGGCACGTATGAGAAAACGTGCCCCAGCAACACATTTGAGATTGCCAAACATGTAAGAAGCCAATTGTCAAACTACAAGAAGACGTAGTACAGGGTACATATTTGTCGGTTCTCAAAAAAGTAGACCTGGCACATATTTCCAATGAGACTGGGTTGCTTATAACAGAACCTTTTATGAAATTGTATTACATTTATAATACCAATAAATAAAATGCTGGCAAAATAAAACTAAAACTAAATTTTATTTTCAATTATTAAACATTACACATTACAAGAACTCCACATGAAACACCCTTGACAACATCAGTCTTGCACAAGCAGCTTTCTCAAATCTGCCTCATACTGTTTGTCAAACTCTTTTATATCCCATCTGTCGGTGTATAAAGAAAGAAATCAGCATGTGCACACGTTTTGGAATATATAATCTTCTTCTGGCAGATATTTTTCAGAAGGTTTATACAGTGCACTTGACAGCTGTGAAATGTCTAGCATGCTTCAGAAAGAACTTCTGCTTGTGCTTGAGGACAAAATGATAGGAGGAAAAGAGTGTCAGACGAAATGTCATGCTCAATACAGCTGTAATCAACTGACGGAGATCAAGCATCAAACTGTGAAAATGGACTTCAGTTTTGATGAGCCACGCACCTGCACTGATGATCGGACAACATGTTATTTGGTTAAACAGCAAAAACAACATCGATTCAACTAGATTTCTTATGCAACTTACAAACATCAACGCAAATATACCATGCAACTCACGAGGAGCCAAGAAAAGCATCACAAAACAGTGGTTTTCATACATTTTGATCAATTAATTCCCGTAAATTTTTCTGTCATTCATATAAGTTCAAGCCGCAATCTTTAAAATTAACAGATGGATAAATGATTACACAAGTGCACAAATGCCTCCAATTAAACTCTCAGTGGACAGATCAGTGGTTTGTGGCTTGTGGCCATGTTTTAATCTACAAGCATTTACAGAAGGCAATATCTACAGTAGATAATGATATAGAGATGAACGTTTTTATATTAAAAATATATTTACTCAAAATCCTAATGTAATTTCTAATGCTTTTCATGAAATATTAAGACTTTTAAAAGTTTTTAAAAAATGTATGTATTAAAATTTGTGGAAATATTTCTGATATTTCCAGGTTTGACTACTGGAATCCAGCACCAAAAATGGTATGTGTAATTTTAAATGTCCAGTTCAGTCAGTATTTGAAATACTGGATCATTTAGGACTCGTCTAGTTACTTGTTTATTTACTGGCATCTTAACATGCTCAATTTCCTGTCTGAGACAGTCTTTCCATCTTTCCCACTTGCATCCCAACAGCTAAAATAATAATAACAAAGGGTCATACTCTGCATATGAACAGTTGCAGTGTCTTACTCAAATAAAGTATATCACAGATGACTCAGCAGTGACATTAATCTACATGCAATTCCCCCTGGCATGAAGGCTACAGATACATACAGAATATGTGTCCTGAAATGTATTCACTTCAAGACAGTTTATCCTTTCTGAGGTGTGCAATACTATTATGATCTTTCTACATATTTTAACCTATTACCATAGGATTTTGTAAACGGACCCTTGAGGTTTTGCAAATACTTGGTCTGTAAATCACTTTTTTTTCTGAATCACATGATATGTATCTCCAGATATGTCAGAACCACAAATAGCCCACCCAGTGTGACCAAGGTAGGAGGACAGATGGCCAAAACCAGGTTACATTCCTAATCCTCCTCTTTTGTCTGGCACTGTTACTCTAATCTGTTCAATGGCTTAAGAAATGCAAAATATTGTTATTTCTCACTAACAAAAATATCCCTGACAGATTAAATAAACCAGAGCATTGTGAACACATACAAAAGAAATCATCAAAACATAGAAGTCAACTACATTCAGAGACAAGTTGGTGTGAGACATGAACATCCAAGCCAGTTTATGAGGACAAAAGTCTTAAGAAAACCCTTCTTAAGAAAAAACCCTTAAGAAATGCAATGGAACATGATAAAAAGAAGATGGATGAGAAGCCAAGATTCATTTCAACCAAGCCTGAGAATAATGTCATCCATCCATTAATCCATGGTAAAATATAATTCCATCTCCATTCTGTCACTGCTTCTAATGGAATGTTGTCATTCCCTGGCGGAAAATATGGAAAAGTTTCTTAACAACTCACTGCATTAAAAAGTCTCCTATCACATACATCACAGCCTGACAACATTCAGCCATTGGATTTAGTCCGAAGTAATTTCTTTTTTTTTTCGGCCTTAGGGACACTGCAGAGCAGCTGCTGCACTGCCTTCTAATAGAATTCACAAATGTGATTATTTTTTTCTGCTTCAGATTATTATTTTTTTGTAGAGTGAAAGACATAAGTACATTATCACACTTCTTTAAATTCTGTTGCATGACACGAGGGAAAAAATAACTATTCCTGTCGTTGTGTCCAATTATTGTTGGGTCCATTTATAAATCGCAGCTAGATACTCTTTGTATAATGATTACATATATAAAAAAATCATATACAAATTATATTCAAATAAAGCTCTTAGTTCTTTTTCAAATTTTTCCCAAGTGTTGTTTGATGGAAAGAAAAGTTTTCCAATACATATTTAAACAATTGGGGCGTGGTGCAGTGCCATGGTGGTGCAGTGGGTAGCACGATTGTTTTCAGCAAGAAGGTCACTGGTTCGAGCCTTGGCTGGGTTAGTTGGCATTTCTGTGTGGAGTTCTCCCCATGTTCGTGTTGGTTTCCTCTGGGTGCTCCAGTTTCCCCCACAGTCCAAAGACATGTGCTATAGGTGAATTGAATAAGCTAAATTGGCCGTAGTGTATGTGTGTGAATGTACTGTAAGATGATATATGGATGTTTCCCAGTGATCAGTTGCAGCTGGAATGGCATCTGCTGGATAAAAACATATGCTGGATGAGTTGGCGGTTCATTCCGCTGTGGCGACCCCTGATGAATAAAGCGACTAAGCCGAAAAAAAAAAAGAATGAATGAACGACTTTAAACATTACTTTTAGGGCCCTATTATACACCTGGCGTGATTTCTTGCTATTTTCTTTTCCTGCACAACCATGTAATAGAGTGCAAACTGTATTTTTCCATCCTTAAAATAGCAAAAGTGGATTCGGGCACGCCCTTAATGCTTTTGTGCCATGTGCTTTAGACTTTGTGCCTAGATCGTTAAAATAGAGCCTTTAGTGAATAATTTCTAATTTTCAGCATAAAAGTAAACCCACATAGGTAACACTTTATAATAACTATCCGTTATAACTAGTTAACAGACCAT
>CAIGQQ010020246.1:6170481-6204645 GCA_903798035.1 Danio albolineatus | reverse complement strand
ATGGTCTGTTAACTAGTTATAACGGATAGTTATTATAAAGTGTTACCCACACATAATATTCATATGTCTTTATGAATCCGTGCGCGGGACCGCTTTATGACGATCATCTTGTCTTGATGTGTTGAGCCCTGTCTTGTCCAGCCCTGCCTTGTCCAGCCCAGTAAAGTTTGTTTTTGCCTTTTTTTAATTAATGTTTTCCCCCTCGGGGTTGTTTGTTTTCCTGTTTGTTTTATTTTATTATTAATAAGTCTAATTTGAATCTGCAATTGGGTCCTCGCTGCTTTTCCCCAACCCGAACCGTGACAAAGACTTTTTTAGACATTTTTAAGACCATTATGAATGAAATTTTAGACAGGGCTAAATCCTAAGGACTTCCTCAATACAATAATAATAATTTTTGTTTGAATTTTTTTAAAATTCATTTTAAAATATATCCATTCACAAATCCTCTAACCCTTCCCAAGAATAGAACAAAACATAGCTGTCAAACATCGCTGTAATTTAACAATAAAAATATAGGTTAGTATCTATATAGGTTAATAATAAAAATATATAGGTTAGTATCCTCAGCAGAAAATAAATGGAGAACTTTTAAGTTAAGTGTTACTGTAAGGAAAGTAATTAAATGCTATTTTTAAATATAAAGTTAAAAGTTTTATTGACATAGATTGTTGGTGATTGTATGGTTGTTAATGCACAGATTGGGTATATACACGATTAAAGGAAAATTAAGATCTGTTTAAGAAGATTTAAGACCTACAACACAACAATTCAGTAGATTTAAGACTTTTTAAGGCCTAAAATTTAGATTTTGAGTTTTAAGACATTTTAAAACTTTTATACACCGCACGGACACCCTGTATTTAAGTTTTTATTATTATTTTTATTATTATTATTCTTTTTTTACATTTAACCCAAGTCAATTCTAAACGTCTAAACTAAAATTGATATGATTCAGCAAGGACACATCCAAATGTTTAGAATTAACAAAAGAGACATTTTTAATTGTCATTGTCTCAGAAATAATAGGTGTTCTTTTGAACTTCCCGCTCATTAATATTATTTAATCCTTAATAAAACAAACTAACTTGAAACATCAAGCTTAATCTGAACTGAAAACTTATTTGAAAGATGGCTAATTTGTTTGAAGAGCTTAAAACAAAAACGATGTCAGGACATATTGATCATATCATTTTTTACAGATTTTCATTCATTTATTCATTTTCCTTTGGCTGAGTCCCTTATTTATCAGGGGTTGCCACAGCGGAATAAGCCACCAACTATTCCGGCATACGTTTTACGTAGCGGAAGCCCTTCCAGCTGCAACCCAGAACTGGGAAACTCTCACATTCACATACACACATACACTACAGTCAATTTAGTTCCTCCAATTCAACAATACAGTGCATGCCTTTGGATTGTAGGGGAAACCAGAGCACCCGGAGAAAACCCATAAGAACATTAAACTGAACTGAAACATCAAGCTGAAACTGAACTTTACTTTTAAAATTTACTTAAAACATGGTTAACTTGTTTGAAAAAGTTACATGAACAAAAACAATGTCAGACCTTTTAAACTATTTTTTTATTCATGCAAATTAATTTTATTATGGGACACAATTTGAAACCTTGGCATCCCAAACAAAAGTAAGCAGCTTGTGGAATTAAAAGTAGGATTTGTCTGGAAAAACCCATTTCCCTCTTATGTTCCTACAGCTAGGTCAACATCGTCCATGGATAAAAACGGCCTATAACAGATCAAGATAGACAGAAAGGAAACGCAATGGAAATAACAGCACTTCAGAAAACAAGACCTATTCCTGGATACACTTGAGAGGGTATTATTTTGGACTACTTAAATGCAATCTGCGCTCCTCCACAACAAACTGGCAAGGCCTGTGATGAGGACGGCGACAGTGACAATAACGAGAGATGATAATTAAAGGAACGCATCTTCCCCCCTCCCTCCGAGAAGTGTGTTAAAAGAATATCGAGCAGGAAGCCTGACAGCCGCTGAGCGGATGAGCATGAAAACACAATCTGTCATACACAGAGCTGATGACGGGATGATAAAAGTATGTGTACCACGCTAGGCTTCAGTCATACCATGTTAGTCCTCTAATAAGCCTCAATGCGGGATGTTTTTTGGGGTTTTGAAGTAATAAATGAGAAAGCAAAAGAACAGGGTGAGTCATTATATTATATAATGAGAGTCAACAAAATGAACAGAATTTGAAGCAGTAGATCTGCTGCTGTGTGCTGCACGGGGAAGCTGCTGGAAAACATTTCAAAGCTACAAGCTACTGACTGCATAATATAAGGTAATTAAACTACTGTGAGACTACCCTGAATAAAATGATCACATATATACATTTAAAGGTAGTGAAATGTGCATTTTTATTTAAAAAATGTGTATAATTAAAATATTCAAATGAAAGGCTAAATGATTAGACCTGCTGTGAAGTTTCATTCAAGTGTTTATTAACAAAGCAAGGACATTTTACAGTAACTCCTATAATATTTTTTTCTTTTTCTATCTCTTTAATTTGGCAGGAAAAAAAGCTGTTTTAAGGTCAGAGATCTTTCTTAAAAAGATTTGAGGCCAAAATATTGTATACATAAATAATTTGGATGTTACGATTGATTAAAATCGCTAATGTGACAGGTTAACATTTCTTCACCCTTTTGTATAAATTTGTATTATTATAGTTTGTCTTTTGTATTGTGTATTATTGTTCTGTATTTATTTGCATGTTTTGACGTTGAATGTTATAGCTCAATGCCTTGCAATAAGGTCCGTTTAAGTGATTGTTGTTCAATGACTTGCCTAATTAACTAATACTAGTATCTTGCAAAATAAATAGTAAAACATTATGTACTGTCATTATGGCAAAGACAAACATAATGAGCTAGAAATTAGTTATTAAAAGTATTGTGTCTAAAAATAAGAAAAAAATCGTCTTTCCATTAAACAGCACTTGAGAAATATATTTGATATATATTATAAAATAACTATGAAACAATAATAACTATGAACCTACAATTTTACAGGAGATGAATTAAACTGCAATTTCACTACAACTAAAAACTACAATTACTACAATTACTAAAAACTACAATTTTCACAGAAGGCAAATCATTTTGCTTTCAACTGTATGTGTGTGATTAGTATTTCATAATTTATCCGAAGTGTGCCAAAAATGATATATTCTGAAATTATTAACTTTTGTGGTATAATAGTTTATGTTCTCCCTATAGAACAAATGTTACAGGAGCAAAAGAGAGTGATTTAATTATTTTTTGTGTGTTTGTATACATCCTTAAAAATAAGTGTTCTTTGCTGGCATCTTGGTTGCCACAAAGAACCTTCAACATCCCTTTAAAATTGTTAAACCGTTTATTTGAATAATGCAAAAGCAAAAGCAACCCATTCTTTTAGTGAAAAGTTCTTCAAAGAACCATTTTGCAGAGTGTGAACAACAACTTTATAACCTAAAGATTTTTTTCCTTCATGGAACAATCGATGAAATTAAAGAAGCTTAATTTTGAAGGAGACTGGCTAAAAGAGACCCAAAAATCTGCTAGAGAGACAATGAAATGTTTCATTTCCATTTCTTATGTTGATTTTTCCTTCGGCTTAGTCCCCTATTTATCAGGGGTCATCAACTATTTAGGTATATTTTTCACGCAGCAGAAGCCATTCTAGCCGCAACCAAGTACTGGGAAACACACATACACAATTCACTTATACCGTTTGTCTTTGGACTGTAAGGGAAACCAGAGCACATGGGGAGAACATGCAAACTCCACACAGAAATGCCAACTGGCCCAGCTGAGGCTTAAACTAGTGAGCTTCTTGCTGTGAGGCGACAGTGCTAACCACTGAGCCACCGTGCCATCCCTCTATGTTCATGTTGCAGTGTTTTAATTGTACCCTTGAAATGCTACTATTTCTTTCCCAATACAAATCAAACCTCAGAGATTACAAATAGGCTACTGGACTCTGTGCACAAAGCTAAAATAAATGTGTAAAACTGTTACGATCCATAGGGACTGTGCATTTGCCACAGTTCACCTGTCTGTAAAGCTGAGTACATAAAAACCAAAGATGCAGCATTTCATAAAACTGCACACTGGAAAAAAGCAGCATGACGCTGGCAAAGCTGCTCTGATTTGCAGAGCTACTGTCATGCTAATCAAAACGTAGTTCGGTACATTAGCATCGCCACTTTTAGTAAGTTACTCCCCGGCACTGTGTGGGTGCTGCTCAGTCTGCTGTGTGAAGCTTCAAGGACGAATCTCAAATCTCAAAATAAAGAAGCATACTCCTTCCGCTTATGTTTAATTTTAGACAGTTTCTGCTCTCTACAGTAAAACACGCAGAAAAAACATAGCTGTCTGTCACTGTGATCCCTTTTTCCAAGTTTGTAGGAGGATATTTCCCATCTTCCTGCCTGCCCTCGTGTTGCCGTTCGACTGAAGTCATGGAAAATACATCATGGAGTTTATGCAAGTGTTCAAAATAATCATGGAGAAAAAAGGAGGAAAACCTTACAGTGAGAGAGGAAGCGGGGCGAAAATATGTGTGGAACTTCTTGCAGCTTTTTCTGCTTGAGAGCTAGAATAATTGCTGTCAGGAAAATCATTTTTAGATCCAAAACTACGCCTGTGCCGACAACAACATACTGTAGCTGAGTGAATGAGGGCCAAATAATTGTTTACATTCTTCTGCACTGCTCAGTAAGAAGTTCTGCAGAGATTTTCCACTGCTGGGATTTTAAGTGTTGTATCTGTTATCTTACATGAATGGGGGAATAATGAAAGACTGCTTTATCAATCTGGATGTTATCTACACATACACATTTTTACTTCTAAAACTCCATGACTTTTCCATGATTTTTCCAAGACTTTAAAGTAAATTTTCATGACCAAATCTTTCATGCAATGTCTACATATGCGTGGAAAAAGAAAAAGAATGCATGTTCAACTTGATTACAGCATATCGTAAAACACACAACAATCTATTTAGCTTCAATTTATATTTATATCTATGTCAAATTGATTTAGATCACGCTTACACTGCACTAATAATGTGAGAGTATGCGATTGGTTAAGGACAGAAAAGAAGTAAATAACCTAAATTCAAGTATACAGATATCTATCCATGACTTTTCTAAAACGTTTTTTTTTTTTTTTTAAACTTTTCCATGACCGTATGAACCCTGTATCTACCTTTTGTCAAACCCGACCTTTTGTGTATATTTATAAGTGGTAATGCAATCATTCATTCATTCATTCATTTTCTTTTCGGCTTAGTCCCTTAATTAATCCGGGGTCGCCACAGCGGAATGAACCACCAACTTATCCAGCATATGTTTTATGCAGCGGATGCCCTTCCAGCTGCAACCCTTCTCTGGGAAACATCCATACATACTCATTCGAAAACATACATTTGATCTAATCTATATAGGTGAAAAATACATTTCTAAAATCAACTAAAATCAAAGGTTCAAGGCTAAATAAATTGAAGTAACAGAAAACATTCATGTTAGTTCTTATGTAGAGTTGAAGTCAGAATTATTAGCTCTTCTGAATTATTAGCCCCCTGTATGTTTTTCCCCAATTACTGTTTGACGGAAAGAAGATTAAACACATTTCTATAATATAATTTCTATTTCTATAACATAATATTTTTGATAACTAATTTTTAATAACTGGTTTCTTTTTACTTTTCTATGATGACAGTAGATAATATTTTACTAGATATTTTTCAAGATACTAGTTTTAAGCTTAAAGTGCAATTTTAAGGTTTAACTAGGTAAATTAGGTTAATTAGCCAAGTAATTAGGCAAATCACTGTATGCCATTGGTTTGTTCTGTAGACAATAGAAAAAATATTGCTTAAGGGGGCTAATAATATTGACCATACAATGCTTTTTGAAAAATGTATAACCGCTTTTGGCGAAATTAATTTCGAATTAATTTAAAATTAAGACTTTCTCCAGAAGACAATATATTATAGCAAATGCTGTGAAAAGTACCTTGCTCTGTTAAACATAATTTGGGAAATATTTAAAAAAGAAAAAGAAATTTACAGGAGGATGAACAATTTTTACTTCAACTGTATATAATAAACTACAGCTAAAAGGCTGCACAAAGTGTGTGCTAACTGTTACACTGTTGAAAAATCCCTTTACTTTATAGATCAACTAAGAACCAACTCTTCTTTAAGGCGCACCAACGTTTATTCTGATGGTTACTGACTTTCTGAAAGCCAACTGCTGATTTATTTCATCAAACCGGCACATTTTTTATATTTGATGAAATTTTCATGACTTCCATTAGGAGGAAGAACATTCTCAGTATGGTTCTGTAAATTAAACAATTTATGCATTAATGCAATGCACATCAAGGTTATGTAAAGCTACATAACATGACCCCTTTTTCCCCACAGGATGCATACTTGAAGAAGACATGTCATGCTCCTTTTCATAAGATGTAAAATACAGTTCTAGTGTCCCAATATAGTGTCTGTGAATTTCAGCTCTAAATACATCAAAGACAGATCATGTATTATAATTGCTTAAATTTGTATCTTTTTGGCTGTGAGCTGGGGCGTCACTACGCCCCATTTACTGGGGTATGTGCCTAAAGTTACCTAAAGCTAAAACTAAAGTTTAAATAATAAGGTAATGATGATCTTATTTTGACAGCGTGTGTCTTGGTAGATTTTCGTATGAAGCCGAAAGGAGGGATGATGAGTCAGGGAGGTAAAACTTAATAAACCTAATTCTCAACCATATGTCAAGTAAGACAACAGACAATCCTATATAACATCTTTTTTTGTATTCTATAGTATTTAATTCTAATGATATTGATATTCATGCAAAAGATTTCCTAAATGAGCTTAGCATATCACTCCAGTTCAGTCTTTACATTGTTTTTCAGTTATTTAAGATTGATTATTAATTTAGAATAATAATTGCATTATTAATTTAAAAACTAGAGGCCACTTTTTTAGATCTCTAAATCCTCCCGCGAGTACCATTCGCGCCTGTTGTTCTCGCGTAAATCCACTGACTGACTGGCTGACCAACCGACTGATACCTCCACCCACCCCCTTCCCTAAACCGATAATGTTTTCAAAAGCGCAGACTGACCTGATCATTCCCTAAACCCAACCATCAGTATTTTCAAAAGCAATCCGGAAAAAAAAAGCCCTCATGGCCACCTGATTTTTACATTTTCAGATCTTACCACGTTCTCACCCTGTCATTTACTTGTTGATTTTATTTTTTGCCTTTTGTCTAACCTCCTTTCTAGAACCGTTGTTCGTCGGACTCAAACCCCTTAATTGCAGTCAACTCTCTGTGTCTCAAGTCTGCCAACGTACATGGCGAGCTACTAGACAAAATGGTAACAGCAGAAAAGCCGTCCACAAGGAGATTAATGGTCAGCTGGTAGCGCAAAAAGAAACAGAAGCCCCTGGTGGAGTTATACCACCCCGTAGAGTTCATTTTAAAGACAAAATGCAGTCATACAGTACATGTAGCTCTGGCTATATTATTCGCTCTCTCCAGAAATGTATACGGGGTACAATTTTACAATGAGCCTGTGTTGTTTTTACTACAGTATCCATACTTTTACTCCACTATTTTCCTTCAACCTGCAGTCACTAATTAATTTATTTCTTGTCTATGGGCATTGGTTAAAGTAGAAAAACCAGTCCTTCAATTCTAATCCAATCAAATAATAATAAGTTTGCATCATGATGAACAATTTCAAGATATGTTTTAAAAGTGTCCAAGAAGATCTTTACACGCAATCACCCTGAGACTGTTTAGACAGCATGACACTAATGAGAAGATGACGGACGCCTGCTGTATGCTGACTGAAATCATCAAATGGCCTTAAACAATCACTAAATGTACTACAGAATGTTACATTGCACACACGTGTACAAACTGCATGTAAACTCTGCATGTAAACTCACTACCCTTAACCGTTTTAAAAAGGGCCACTACTCATGCTTTGAGAAATATTATATTATATTATATATAATATATATATATATTAGAGCAGAAACATTTACTCTACTTTCACTACATTTTTGGCAAGTAATAGCACTTTTACTTGAGTATGATTTTTCAGTAACAGTCAAGTGGTTTCAGAAAGAAGGCTGAACGCATAAGAAAAATTTGGGAAACACATCACGTACAAAAAATCAAAGCGTTCAGCAGACACGGAAACCTCTGGAAATAATGTGAATTAGTCACAGATAATCATGAGATAATAACTGGCCAAAAGGGGCTACCTAATATGATTAATATTCCCAGCAGAGACGGCCGCGGTGATTTAATGGTGCACTGCTGCTGACTCTATGTGTGCCTTGTGCAGCGAGTCACATGAAATCAACTGACAGGCTGTTTGTCTGAGCTGGCAGAGGACTGTGGCGACAGAAGGCCCTCTCCTCCTCGACTAGGGGGAAAAACACGCTCCAAAAACATAACCATAAACCCAGGAGCATCTTTCCTTCTCTTGCGGAATCAGGACATATTTCGTCTTGACCAGTAAAAAGAGAGGAGAGTATCAAAAAGGCGCTTGTTCAGTTCGGTTAACTAGAATGAGCTAATGCAACACAACTGCACATGACAAACAAGCGATTTTGATGTTGGTAAATTGGATGTTTACCTAATGCATTGGAATTGGGATGATGTGGATTTTAAAAAACAATAGCCGGATGTACAGATACATATTTGTTTAAAAAAAAATATATATATTGCTACGATGAAAAATGATATTGCGTTGTAAATTATAGTGTTATTTGTAATACTCCGCTGAAATACATCGACTTCTCCACTGGAGTAATATTGGCATTTTTTTTTTTTAGTCAGTATAATTAAAAATAAATTAAATAAAGAAAAAAACAAGCAAAATAATAATAATGATAATAATAATATTAATATTAATTGGGGTTATTGTTATTTTATGTAGCAAAATATAGGGATGTTTTAGCACTCCTTGGTGCTAAAGATGGACATTATAAGTTTATCAAATTTCAAAATAGGTTTATTACAGCTTCATTTTATTATGAAGTCAGCATATGTTGAATAAATAAATTAAGATTAATTCATTCATTCATTTTAGTCCCTTTAGTCATCAGGGGTCACCACAGCGGAATGAACCGCCAACTTAACTGGCATATGTTTTATGCAGCGCATGCCCTTCCTGCTGCAACCCAGTACTAGGAAACATCCATACACTCTCATTCACAAAAATACACTTCAGACAATTTAGTTTATTCAATTAACTTATTGTGTATGTCTTTGGACTTGTGGGGGAAACCAGAGCACTAAAAGGAAAAAAAAACGTGAACACGGAGAGAACATGCAAACACCACATAGAAATGCCAACTGAACCAGCTAGGACTCAAACCAGCGACCGTCTTGCTGTGAGGTGACCACTGAGTCATCGCCCATAAAATAAAATAAATATGTAATATTTTATTATACATTTCACATTATATTAATAATATTGTTTTAATATTACAGATGAACTCAAAATTATTAAGCCTGCTGTGAAATATTAATTCATTCATTTTCTTGTCGGCTTAGTCCCTTTATTAATCCGGGGTCGCCAC
The DNA here is from genome assembly GCA_903798035.1 of Danio albolineatus. Lineage (NCBI taxonomy): Eukaryota > Metazoa > Chordata > Actinopteri > Cypriniformes > Danionidae > Danio > Danio albolineatus. The sequence continues at coordinate 6,195,005 of CAIGQQ010020246.1, read as the reverse complement.
AGCTGTCGTGACCCCTGATGAATGAAGCGACTAAGCTGAAAAGAAAATGAATGAATGAATATTTACCTTAATTAATAAATATCAAAAGTAAAAAGTACTATGATTAATATTGATATTACTGATACAAATATAAATATTTGAATATTTTCAGTACTCGGTTGAAGTAAAAGAGGAGCACTAATGATAATTTACATTTAATATTGTCAATTAATTTTGTGCAAGACTAAAAAAAACCATATGAATTATGTAAAAATAACAAGAAATTGTTTCTGTGTGTTTGAAAGGGCATCCGCCACATTAAACCTACGCCAGAGTAATTATTGGTTCCTTCCGCTGTGGCAACTTCTGATAAATCCAGGACTAAACCAAAGGACAATTTGTGAGGAAGGGTTTAACCTAATTACATGTAAACACTTCCGTCAAAAAAAAAAATTAAGAAAAAAACATCAGCACCCATAAGTGTGTGTTTCAGAGAGCTCATACAGAGATGCACTAGCCAAGGTTCACTGTCAGAGCCACATGACCACTGAACGAGTCATCTAATCAGCCACAGGCAGAGGCAAGAACTGTGCATGAGTTCACTTGAGCCTACTGTGTCCTCGAAACAAAGGGTCAATCTAAAGACCAGAACTACACTTTTGACTGTTGCACTAATTAGACCAAATATGCTGGAAGCATTTTTAGCCACATTTAAAATATCCCTCCTACCAGACATCACTGAAACAGTCCGTAGACATCATACTGGTCTTTGCAACACCACCAACTCAAAGACATGAAAGAAATTAGACGGGACAAATAATATAAGCATGTAGTAGAAGACTTTTTTTTTGCCCATAAGCACATAAATAAACACTTAAAAAGATGGTTCTTTTGGTCTTTTGAGCAAAAAAGTAGCTTTTTTTAATTTTAAAGGGACTTTAAAATGTTTTTATTGACCTTATTGTACATTGTGGCTAGTTTTTGCAATTGTTTTAGAACTTCCTTTTCAGTTCCTGATTTCGATTCAGTTAATGTAAAACGGTCAAACTCCTTGCTCTACAAACAAGCGTGTTCATGACCATACATAAAAAGTAGAATAATATAATAATAAAATGTCAGTTTGCAACATCAAGCAGGGTAACGAGCTGTTTTTAATATCTAAAAATGAATGTAAGTGAATGAGAACGGAAGTCTGACAGCGAAATTATTCCAATGGGCTGAATAAAAAAAAAACCACAATCCATATGAAACAGTTCAAAAACAGTGCTTCATACAGTATAATATCTCCCGTTGAAGTTAAATCTGTGCTCAGTATTTTGAAGATCTTCTTGATGGAAGTTCCCAGCCCCAAGAGAATTTGTCCCCTCCATATACAGTGTTTATATGAGATCCGGTCTAGCATGAGCCAAGATAAACATACCTAACATACTATTTCTGTGTTCTTCATCTGTTTCCCCCTCCCTTTTTCCCATGTCCAAATTTCATTCACATTCATTACACTCAGTGTTGCTTGTTATGTTGAGCTCACTGAAGAAAATGTCTGAAAACTCCTCTGTATGTTAATAAATAAGGACTTAGCCCTAAAGTGCAGCAAGATTAAGATTTAAAACTTGCAAATGACAAACATTATATTCATTACTCTGCATGACAAAACCCTAGGAGGGCACAGATGGTCTGCTTGTGTCTTTGACAGCATCTTTTACGAAACCCTAATAAATGCTAAAATGCAAATACAACAAGATTGGATCCAAATTCATAAGGTCATTGCATCTCAAATCAACCAAATTTTGGACAATTACCTAGTTCAAATTTCTGGGGTGTTACGTCTTGCCTTTCTGAAGAAAGACAAGCCTATATACAGTACGCTTATTTCACGCGGCTGCAATTTTTAAAAAACATAAGCGAGGCTGCAGTGGGAAGAAACCTGGAAGTATAGGATCATCACTGCAAACATTGCATCAACATGCTGTGGACTACAAACCTCTAGCTGTTGTGCGAGTTCCTAAACAGCACTGATTTGCCATAGTATTCACCAGTGCTTAACAGAAATGACTGTGATTGGCTGTGAAGGCCATCAGTTCACCGCTTTTCACCAAGTGCAAACACAGATACAGGGACACTGTGTTTTAAAGTCGTGAAGATCCGTCGAGTCGTCAGCGGATCGCTTGTCTGTGTTTGCACTCCGTAAACATCGGTGAAGTGCAGTGAACTGATTAACTTTATGGCCAATCACAGCCAATTCTGTTGAGCACTGGTGAATAATATTGCAAATCAGCAGTGTTTAAGAATGTGCTCAACTACGCTTAAATGTCAGCAGGAAATTTATGTTTTTTTAAATTTCAGTCCCAAAATTCAGTATCGTGACAAGTCTAACATAGTGAAAGAATCGGTCCATTAACCTGAGTTTGATAAATGGCATATGTTTGGGAAAGAAAACATTAGCTAACTAGTGCTATTTCCCTTAACTTAGCTGAAAATGAGGTCTAATATCTAATATGAGTTCACTATCCATTCAAAACGAACCTTCGGTTCAATCGGAAGGTGGAGAAATGATAAATTAGTGTCACTTCCTTTTTATTGACAAGATAAACAGTCAGGTACACAGCATTCCTGTGTGACTTCAGGCGATACTTCCGGGTCTCTTCCTACCACAGCCTCAATTCCGCTTTAAAATGGCAGCCGTGTGAAATCAGTCTATAGTGATGAAAGCCAAAATATTGAATGTGATAGGCTTCATGCTTAGTCCCTTATTTAGTATTTTGATGGGGAACAAAATGACAATTTTCACCTGAGAGAGTGTATAAATGGTTTAGTTCCCTTTACTTAAATAAAAAAGTGAATAAACCCATTGTCTTGAAAATATTAAGTAAATGAACTATGTGCATAATAAAAAATTAAGTTAAGTTATAACAGAATTACTTACATTTTTTAAAGTAAAATCAACATCACTTTATGGCAATGGATTTACTCCCTTTAAGTAATCGCTTTTTACAATGTACATTATGTGTATATATTGTACATATGTTATATATAACATTTGTAAAACAATTGTAAACTATATATAGTTGTGGGAAAATTTTATTTTTTCAGCTGGGGACATCTTAACATAGAGTGACCCCATAGCGTTTACAAGTATTTTTAAGACTGGTTTGTACCCATGCGGTCAGAGGTTAGTTATAGATCTACTCTAACAATAATCAAAGCAAGTAAGACAAAACAGGACCACTGCTGTGAAGACAAACATACTGGCGAGAGACAGATAAAGACATTGAACAGCTCCAAATGAACCAGCACCACTGAGATACCCAAGGGTCCTAATTTACCTCACTTCTTTATTGACATCCTGAGTGCCAAATCTATAGAACGATCTCTTTGTTTTCAATATGGGATGCACTGAATCATTTTCCATCTGGCCTACTTGAGACCTCCCAAAACAAATCACCTCTTTCTTGTCAGACTTTCCTTTAGTGAAGCAATCCAAATAGCTGATTCGATCTAAATTACAAGTAAAAGGACACTGGATTGAAGTAGCACCATATAAAAGCATCCACCACCAACAGTTGTCCTCAAATAAGATCCAGCGTCTAAACCTGTCCATATATGGAACTTCATGTGTAGGCAAAGCCAGATCAGCGTGGTGTAGGTTGCTTACTTCAAAGCAATGCGTTTACCTCTGTTTACATTTGCGCGTGTCTTCCCATTAATCAGTTTAAAATAAGCACAAGCAAGGGAGCATTTCCATTTCAAGATCTTGGAGCAAATTCAGAGCTGTTTATCTTTGACCGTGTAAATCTGTTATCATTATATCCTCCCTGTCATGGAAAATATCTGGGGTTCAGGCCACCTTGTCAAGTATGTGATCATACCAATAAATGATCTGAGGCCGAGCGCCAGATGGGGAGATGGGTGAGGAGAACCTCTTCCCTGCCAGAAGTCCTGACGCTGGAGCACGACGGTTGCAACGGTTATGGAAATGCAATTAGTCATCCAAATGAGCAGTTCTGGAGCTCTGAGACATTCTGTGGCATGTCTCTACACAGATTAAGCAGATCCGACTAGTGGAAAGCTTCTACTTAGCTCATTCACTCCAAACCAGATGCTTTTTCATTCAGTTCAGACTTCAAGGAGCACATTTATCAAAGCCTTTATTGTGTGTCAAAGGTCTGTTATTGGAGGAACTTAATCACCTCAAGCAATAAAAGTATCTCTAAGTCGCTTTTGATCCAGCTAAACAGTTTTTTACACCACTTTAAGTGAATTAGGACCACATTTGAAGTGGAAATGCATGATACTACATTGACGTATTAATTGTATAATAATACACAGAAAACTACACAAATTTTTGTATAGAGCCATAGGTCTGGTAAAAGCAAGAGATCTGTGATCTTTTCCTATAAAAGACTATTAATTAATATCAGATTCTAAAATAAAGTGTGCAAATGGCTTTGGGGAGCAAAGTCAATGAAGAAATGAGATGGTGAAAAAGCAACAGGAGATCTGCAAAGGGAAATAAGGCAGGCATATAGATAAAGGAGGAAACACATTTTTAAAGAATAAAGAGCAAAGACTGAGGAGATAAAAACAATTGGATGGCTTGGAGGCTTTATCATTTTCGATTACATTACTTGTAGGGCTCAAGAATAAGGATTTCTTCTGCATGCCTTGTCAGGCCATTAGTTCTAATTTGTGGTTAACACCTTTACATTGGCCAGCAATATTTGACATTTGTTATATTTTTAATTACAAATTTGTATTAGCTGCAAATACTACAGTGTATCACTACGTTTATATTTTAAAGCCATAAATCCATTTACCCAATTAAAATAATGTAGCATACAGTGCTGATCCAATTACACAACTGATAGCACAAAATGGTCTCAAATTGTCATATTGCCATTTGAATTGTGAATAATAATGCCACCCGTTACACAGTTGTCATCTTGCAGCACAATGCAAAACATTTGTTATAGTAATGAAAAAAAAAAATCACTTACGAAATCTCATCATTCTGGAACTCCAAGACTCCATGGGTATCTTCAAAGTCCTCTCCTCCACCTTTGGCTGTGCCTTCGATGGTTTTATAGGGGATTACCACTACTCCACGGGCTCCAGATGTACGTACCACCTTCACCTCCATCATGCCAATGCTTTCACTGATATGCACAATTGGTTCCTCAAATAAGAAGATGCCAGCATGGTCATCATCAAAGATAGTCACTGTAGCTGTTGAAGGAAGGCCAAGGCCAGCTAATGTGTCCACATGATTGGCACCTGGGTTTCCATTGTTGGTTCCTTCAGATATGACCTTGACATTGCTGAGATGAACCAGGAAGTGCTCGTCTTCTTCAAATATATCATCGTCGATAATGTCCACTCTTATCTCCTTTTCAGTCTCCCCTGGTTTGAAGACTATGGCACCCTCGGTGAACTGGTAATCGGAACCTGCATTTGCAGTGCCATCCTCAGTTCTGTACTCCACTGACACAGTGCTAGTTAAGTCGCCGCCTCGCCGTACCACGTTCAAAGCCACAGTGCCACAGTTCTCCAAACACTGATATGTGCCAGGGTCAAAGAAAATCTTAGAGGAGATATCATTATCGGAGACTTCCGATCGAAGTTCGTGGATGCCAAGTGCTTTTCTGGCTTGGTCTGCAGCATGCTTCTTCAGTATATTTCCTGCACCAGTCATAAGTCTAGTAGCCTGACAGCGATAGAAAGCACGGCTCTTCTGTTGCTGGCTGAGGACGTGGTAGTTGGCAAGCTCAACAAGCTGCTCCATCTCTTTTTCCGGATGCTTCTGTTTCAGTTCCTTCAAAATCTTGGCCATTTCCCTTCTGGCCTCGTCCTCATCCACGTCTTTATCTTCATTATCAACTGCACCGTCTAAAAACTCCTCGGCGTGAGAGTTAAGCATCCCGCCATCCATTTCAATATCAGCCTTTGACTGGAGCTCTGGTTCACCTTCAGTCTCGATAATTATCCCACGTTGCTTTCCAACTCTGTAACGTTTGTACACATACTTGTAAAACAGAAGTCTCCGGTCTGCAACCCAAGCAAATAATACACAAATCGGAAAGAAAAACAGAGTAAGAAGTCCCTCCCAGACCTCCACAATACCTGGGGAAATCACTGCCAAAATCAAGTAAAGCCACAAATATGCGAAGATACTCCATGTGGCGGTGACAAAGAAGACTCGCAGGTGCTTGACTTTACGGTGCTCTCCTTCGGGTATCACAGAGACACAGAGACCGATGATGACAAACATGTTAAAAGCTGCACTTCCCACAATGGTGTTTGGGCCCAGCTCGCCTGCGTCAAAGTTGTGCCCACACACTTCAACCACGGACAGCAGAATCTCTGGGGCTGAGGAACCCAATGCCATGAGAGTCAAATTTGAAACCGTTTCATTCCAGATACGAACAGTAGTAGTTGTGGTTTCTCCATTGGGTTTCTTAATGGTGATCTCTTTCTCCTGGGATGTGATGACCTCAATGGAAGCCATAAAGCGGTCTGCAATGATGGATACCCCTAGGAACATGTAGAACAAACCGACAAAGTACACAGTGGCTCTGGCCAACTTATCCCCAAAGGACGGGTTCACCGGTGTCCAAATTGGCAAGATCACCCCCTCTTTGCATTCATAACTACCACCACATGTCTCATGTGAAGAGTTTGCGTTGGAAGTATCTACATCTAAGCTTGATTTGGAGCTGCCTGCAACGACTGGCGTGAGCTCACAAGAGAAAACTAAGAGGAAGATGCTGAGTTTTAGAGCGAAAGAAAAATAGGATGAAGTCCCAGATTGGCCCATGTTCCCAGTGAGGTATTTTGTTCCTGCTCTCCAGTACCCTGTGAGAAAATAAAAAGTGAGTAGAACTGTTAGGAATAAAACAATATTATGATGGCTGACCAGAATACAAGAAATGAAGCTAAATTTGGTTCTGATGCTCAAACTTGAGTCAAAGAATGTTCAGAGAGAGGTGGTATTTACAGTTTACAGTACTGGGAACTTACACCATACAATCTTGTCTGTGTTTACAGTATTCCCAACCTGAGTATATGAATGATGCTAAGTGTAAGCCGAGTTTGCTACAAGAGAGGGGTCAAAGTAGGATCAGAGTTTATTTTGCTCTACAATTGCTCAAATGTGGAAAACCCTGTTGTAAAAATGGAAAATGGAGTTAGCCAAAAGTGATTTTTTAGGAAGGGTCACCGCACTCCACTCCACTAATAAACACTGTTCCAGTCTGGATTTTAGGCTGCAAGCTTTTTGGTGATTTGAAAAAACTTGATCTATTTCTTTGGTGAAGAATGATAGCAGTTAGTTTGTGTATATATAAACGTCTTATAAAACCACTACTGCATTCGTTGTTGTACTACTGAATTGAGCAGTGGTTCCCAGCAGCCTATAATGACAATTAATTTATTGTAAAATATTTTAAGGGACAGTTCACTAGATCATCCAAGATATAGATGCCTTTTTCATTTAACAGAGAATTATTATTAGCTGAAAGCTTGGTTCTTTGTTATTCATAAAATATAAATCGATGACAACCCACTTTGTCAAAACACACACACACACACACACACACACACACACACACACACACACACACACACACACACACACACAGATTAGACCAGTGGTTCTCAAGCTTTTTTCACCAAGTACCACCTCAGAAAAAAAAACACCATAATAACCGGTATTGAAGTACAGTAGCATAGTAGGCCTAATTAAGCAGCTAAAGCACTGCACAGTTCAAAAACAAGACAGATTCATTCTTTTAATTAAGAATATTTATTATTGTCAGCCACTTAAATAAAAGGTTTATCCTATTAAAATTAATTTACTGATTACATCGGTGTTATCGTACGCGTCAAAGGGTTAAAAGTAGGGCCAGACGGAATCTGCGGACATTTTTTGCTATTTCTGCGGAGTATTTTGTTAAAAATCTGCGGATTTATGCGGAATAATTTTGGGAGTATCATAACTAAAACCTTAATATATTAAATAAAAGTAATACCTTTTTAACATGTATTTAATGTTTACAATGCGAATCTAATTAGATCCACTTTATTTGGTAAACAAAGCAAGTCTTTCATATTAAATATCTACTAAAAGACAGAAAATAGTACTTTACAAACTGTATTGCAAATAAATCACATGAATATTTTCATATTAGTAAATATTATTACTGAAATTAATTTGAAAACTGATAAAATATACATTTACACACATTTACACCAGTAAATAAACAGAATCAATGATGGGCTAAAAATCTGCGGAAATCTGCGGAATTCTGTATTTCTGCGCAGATTCCGTGTGGCCCTAGTTAAAAGTGTGTTAATTTTTTTACTTTAACTATTCAGAGATTCCTCCACGTACCACTAGAAGGAAGCTTGTGTACCACTAGTGGTGCACGTACCACAGTTTGAGAACCACTGGATTAGACAAAATGACCTATGGCTCCTGTAGATCTAAATGTACAATTTAGGGCCTCAGGTGTTAATTTTGTCAACCCATGTTTTTAAGTCTGAAGGTGTATAACAGCAAATACATTTTCATTGTTTTTGGGAGTTTATACCTTTAATTATAATACAGTGAGGAAAAAAATCTGTTAATTGGTAAATGAATGAACTTAAAAATGGATGAGCTGATTAAGCTACTCTGAAGAGTGACATAAACTTAAACAACAAGATGCTTGTGTTTGTAGATAAGCAGATACAGTTTGATGTGCACAAAAATCATTTAAGCAAAACACACTCTTATAAAACAGATGTTTCACTTAAAACAGAAATACATACAAACTTTGGTTAAGCAGACTCCAGTGCACAGTTATGATGGCAACACATCATTTTCTCACAATGGCTGTCACCGCAGTACAAAATATGCATGTAAACTAAAACGCAACACACTACCCTTAAAATCTTAATCCATTCAAAAATAATGCATTAGCTGGTCAACCAGTCTTGTCAGGGTGGTCTATATTTTTTTATGCACTTTTAGCTTGTAATAAGGGGAGACCAATTTGTTCACCAACTAAATTAATTCAACACCAGTTTATGGGTATGACGAAGATATGTGTGACCATCTTAAACCAGTACACCATTAGTTATTTAAGGCATGTTATTTTTCAGAATAACAAAAGGACACAGTCGTAAAATACCAAAAAGAGCAGTCGTAAACGAAGAAGTACTTCTGAATGGAAAGATGCACTAAAGATCTAATAAACTGGGTTTGAACTCTCGAAACTCAAACATGATTAATTTGTCTGCAAGATTACAGAAAAAACGGATTAATGTGAATTTACCCTCCGGTCTCACATATAATCCACACAAAAATTTCTATATTTACATACAAACACATTCACTAAAGCAGTCTATTAAATAAAAGTCGAAATACATCAAGATGTACCTTTCAAAGCGAACTGCTGAGGTGATGTGAAAGTCGACACATGTAGATACAGCTGTGGTAAAGACGCTCAGATATTCCCGCAAAACAACCTCAGTCAACCGGACCGTTTACCGGCAGCGTTCATTTGCAAAGTACCGCGACCGTTCACTCTCATCCTCCAGTAGTTGAATCACTCCGGTAACGGGAGCTGTGTGAGAGACGCGCTTCATTCAGAGCTGCACGAGGACAGACAGTGTGCGCTGGAGAGTTGTAAGCTACTTTTTCCTTAGTGCTCCAAGCACATTTTCCGATATCCGTACGGAATCGCCTGTCTGACCGGAGGAGGGGAGGCTGTGCTCGGATAGTGCGGTGGCTTCATGCCAGACCCCCATGAGCTGATAACACTGAGCCACTGAGAGCGCATACATCTCAATATTCCATTTAAAAGCAACATTTTGTCATCTTAATATAGTGGCAGAGACATATTAGCTTACTTTGCTGATCATATAGGCCTATTTTAAAAGTTGGAATTTAATTCTAAGAAAAACTAGGCTGATAATTAATTAGACACTGTAGTTAGTCCTATTATTGTACAAATGCCGTTCACATGCCCAATAGACTATTTTATTTTATATAAATATATAGTTTCACATTTCCAGTTATTTTTGGGTATGTTATACATAGCCCAGGGTAAACACTTATTAAACTAAACATATTATAACTTAATTTTAAGTTATGCAAGCTGAGTTCGATTTATAATGTTAAACTGTCTCTATTAGGTTAATTTGATTCAGCTTAAAAAATTAAGGCAATCAAGATTTTTTTTTTTTTACAGTGTAACCTTCTAGCCTTGTAAAACAAGTAGGCTATAACCAGACCTCTATTCATATTGTTACCAATGTCCCTGTGAAGTTGTTTTAATTTTCATATTATTTTTAAAAACTTTAGTAAGCTGGCAAATACTGTATCAGGCTATTCCACATTACACTCAATTATGCATTCCGTCCACATTATGTTTTCCATTTCCACTCCCTGATTGAAAGCTCGCCTCAAACCATAATCTAGAAAGAAAACACAAAACGCTCTTCTAACTTTCAGGTACATAAATCTACACATTTCTTCATTTACTGAGAGAAATGTCGTTATTGCTACTTTAAAGCAATTGCTCTCCAGGCAGGCAATTGCTTTCACTGCTCTGCTTTCATATGCTAGAGTCTGATGCCATAAACACACATATACGTCATACAACAAATGTTATAGCCTACGCTACAGTGCTGTTTGGAATGCCTTATGCAAATGTGTGTGTAACATACTGTGCATTTTATATTACATACTGAGCAAACCTTCTTTTTTAACATTAAATAAATGTTAAATTGGCTAATATAAATTCAGTAAAACTCAGAAAAGAAAGAAAAAGATGTAAAAAAAAAAAAGCATACTGATAATATAAATTCATAATATTAAAAAAAAATCACTATATATAATTTCCACTGAAAAATAGATTTGCTAAATTGTTTTAAGGTAAGGGATCGCAAACTATTAATATGGGCTAAATTTAAACAAACAAATTAAGTTGAACATTACTTCATTTAATCTGTTGCCACCCATATAAATTGTTTGCAACCACTTACCTTAAAAAAATTATTAAATCCAATGTATTTTTTTTAAGTGTACTTATAAAGACAATAATGTATGTTATGACCACTAGTTTGTTGGTTATCTTCAGTAATTATGCCAGCTTTTCTATCCTGCAGTATTTAGGATGTATACAGTATGAGCTGGTAAATGCATTAGTTCAGAGCTGTGCCGTGCAGCTCGCTGTCTGTGTTCATCACTGAACTGCAGCTGTGGAAAAGACACTTTTGTGCCCTATCTTGAGTCAGTGTTATGGCATGCCAGGTCACATTTGCCAGTGACGTGATCTCTGTCGTGATGTGTCTCCCTGCGTTAGACCAATATGACCTGAAGGGCCTCCATTAATTTGAATCATGTTTCTTATTGTGCTTTGCTGATGGCTCTCTAGACGGAAACAGACGCAAAGCAATAGGAATGCAAATATATGCTTGTGTGCACTATATAAATGCAGTCTTGCATAGTCATACAGGATGCCAGAAGCAGACACAAGCCAAAGGAAATGCAAATATTTGCATGTTTATACTATACAGAAGCTATCTTGGAGATCTTAAGTTATACAGGAGGGAGGTTTGTGGATAATTGGTGTTGTGATTTAAGATTAAATACTGGATAAAATACACACATGCAAGACATTAAGATAAAACTGTGCATGTGTATCAATGTTATTAAAGTTTAAAACCGTTTCCATTATTATTATTTTATTTCTAATTGTTCATTCAATCATTAATTCATTTTCTTTTAGGCTCAGTTGCTTTATTAATCTGGGGTCGCCACAGCGGAATGAACCGCCAACTTATCCAGCAAATGTATTATGCAGCGGATGCCCTTCCAACTGCAACCCATCACTGGGAAACATCCATACACACTCATTCACACATATACACTATGGACAATTTAGCTTACCCAATTCACCTATACCACGTCTTTGGACTTGTGGGGGAAACTGGAGCACCCGGAGGAAACCCACACGACCACGGGGAGAACATCCACACAGGGAGAACTCCACACAGAAATGCCAACTGACCCAGCCGAGACTCGAAACAGTGACCTTCTTGCTGTGACGCGATCGTGCTACCCACTGCATCACCGAGGCTCCATTATTAATTTGAATAAAATATTAATATTATTGGTGTGTGTGTGTGTATCTTATACTTGCCAAGGGTGAATGTGGTATAAAAATTGAGGTGTAAATTTAGAAATACAGCAAAAACATGAATATTGTTTAGTATTTAAAAATATATCTACAACAAATTATATTATATTTATAATAAATAACTATATCTATGGGGCAGCATGATGGCTTAGAGGTTAGCACTGTCACCTCATAGCAAGAAGGCCGCTGGTTTGAGCCCCAGCTGGGTCAGTTGGCATTTTTGTGTGGAGTTTGCCTTGTTTTGAGCTCTACCCTTGTTCGCGTGGGTTTCCTCCGGGTTCTCCGGATCCCCCACAAGTCCAAAGACATGCAATATAGGTAAATTAAATAAACTAAATTGGCCGTAGTGTATGTGTGTGATTGAGTGTGTATGGGTGTTTCCCAGTGATGGGTTGCAGCTGGAAGGGCATCCGCTAGGTAAAACTTATGCTGGATAAGTTGGTGGTTCATTCCAGATGTGGTGACCCCTAGATTAATAAAGGGACTAAGCCGAAAATGAATTAACTTGGTTTTGCTATTTACTTATCATTAGTGCTCATTTATTAATAATGATCCTTCTATTATTAATTTCAACCTTATATATAACCTTAAATATATAAATGTTATTTTACATGTATGATTTCAGATATGGGCGCCACGGTGGCCGAGTGGTTAGCACGTTCGCCTCACAGCAAGAAGGTCGCTGGTTCGATCCCCGGCTGGGCCAGTTGGCATTTCTGTGTGGAGTTTGCATGTTCTCCCCGTGGTTGCGTGGGTTTCCTCCGGGTGCTCCGGTTTCCCCCACAGTCCAAAGACATGCGGTACAGGTGAATTGGGTAAGCTAAATTGTCCGTAGTGTATGAGTGTGAATGAGAATGTATGGATGTGTTTCCCAGAGATGGGTTGTGGCTGGAAGGGCATCCGCTGCGTAAAACAAATGCTGGATAAGTTGGCGGTTCATTCCGCTGTGGCGACCCCAGATTAATAAAGGGACTAAGCCGAAAAGAAAATGAATGAATGAATGATTTCAGATATTGTGTTGTTCACAATACTGAGCGCCATTTCTTGAGCACCAAATCCTCATAATAGAATGATATTTGATAGATCTTGTGACACTAAAACATTGCCATCAATTAAGGTCAGACATAATAAACTATTCTTTTTATTTGCAAGTATAATTTCAAAACATCACTGCTTTTAATGCATTTTTTAACAAATCACAGCAGCCTAACTGAGCATGACTAACTCCAAATTGTTAAAAAGCTCAATTATTCATTCACATTATCCATCAAAAACTCATATTTGATCGTCAAAATTGCATATTTAAAAATTCAGCACACTTCTAAAATAAAAATAACATTCTAAAACTAATTACTCCACATCTTTAAGCCTCAGCACATCTCCAAATGTGTCCTTGTGCAGAAGCAAACACAAAATGTCTGAACACAACATGGTGTAAACTTTACATCTGGAGGCTTTGGCTGTTGTGGTCAGCTATACATTCCCGAAGTCTTATTCGCTTTGTAAGATGACTGTGTTTTCCACAGACATGCCTGTCGCTCATGTCTGACCTGGCTAACAAAACCTCTGCACAGTAAAACTAATAAATATGTAAGGAACGGCATGTTGTGGATGGACTGTAGTCAATGACTTTTTTGTTGACATGAGGTCATGACCGGCATGTATGAGCTGTGGCAAATTACTAGACTGAAGGTCTGGGTTTTGGTAGAAATATTTTGAATCACACATCATGTGGCCTTTCTGTTTTATGCATAATTTGCTCTGTTTGTTTTGTAAGCAGATTTTGTATTATAGATTTGATGCTATATGTATAGCTGACAGGCCCTTAAATCCAAAAACTGATCGAATGTATCTCAAAGTTCAAAACACACAGGCATCGCCAGTATAATATTACCTCCAAGCACAGTCATGAATGTTTTTAATACAAATAGTAAATTGAGAACAGCTATAAATGATCCTGAAACTATATTTAAAACATGAAAAATTCATTAACAAAAACATTCAGTATTACTATGTATTTCTGGGTCAAAAAGTGTCATTCATTTAGTGGAACAATTCATTTTCCGAAATATATTGTCCTTTAAAAATATGATCTTATTCTCTTAGATCTTATATGTATTATATGTTACGCAGTCGACACCAAAATGTCTTTGACCTTTATATAAAGAACAAGTGTTTTACATCCAAATAACCTTTTTATAGGTTCAATAAGATGTTTATTTCTTGATAAAAATGGACACCATAGTATTTAGATGTGCTCCAACATATATTTATTCAAATCAAGACTGAAAACACATCTGTTAAGCTGTGCCCTCACTGAATGAGCACTGTGCTACGTCTGACAGATCACACTATTATGTCTTTCTTTTCATTTGCATTCTTATATAACCTGTTTTAACACATTCTACTTTTAATCATTTTTAATTCTTTTAATCATTTTTATTATCTTGTTTCTTTTATTCTTGTTTAGATAAAGCACTTTGAATAACCGTTGTGTATGAAATGTGCTATATACTTGTCTTGCCTTGCCTAGTATTCTATCTATTATTATCATTTTGAGAGATTAATCTGACAAATAATTACATAATGCTATTTAGACACCCTTTCATAAACTTAAAAGATTTTAAATTAATAAAATAAAAATTGTAAATTTCCCACGGAGTTTAAACTCACATGAGCTTATGTTGATATTTTCATCTAGTCATTTGATTCAACCCATATTATAGATTATGTTGAAGTTTCAAATGGTCAAGTTGGTAAAAATATATGTATTTATTTGCCAAATCCTGTGTTTACCTTTCCAAGTGTTAAGTTGGAATCTGTAAAAAATGATGGGATGCACACAATCCCTTCATGTCATCTCAGTGCAAATCAATTAAGTTAACTTATTGCTTTTAAGTGAATTAAACATAAAACAGTTAATTTGTCCCCCCAAAACCTTAGCAATTGTGTTGTTTTAGCTCATTTTAAATAAGTAGATTGAACATACAGCAAAAATATTTTTTTGAGGGAAGGTACACTGAAAAAAAATATTCATTGGATTTACTTTTTTTTTTCAGGGTAACTGGTTGCAAATGATTAATTTGGCCTGAATTTATAGTAATTTAAACAGTAACTTAATTCATAACTTCATTTGTTGGTTTAAATGCAGCCTATATAAACTGTTTGCAACTTACCCTAAATAAAAAAAGTAAATCCAACAAATAATTTATTTTTCAGTGTAAGAACCGAAAAAGTATTTGGCATAATTTATTTTATATATTTTTTTATTTAAAACTTTTATTTATTAATTTTTTTAAACTAACTATTCCTTTTAATTAGAATGAAAATCCTTGGCATCTAAAAACATAACTATTTTATTGTACTTCTGATGATTCAATCGGGAATTTAAGCCATTTTACACAGAAACAATTCAACTGAATTAAAACCAATACATAACTGGCTTAAGACATCAGTCATTAAACCATCCAACAAGCCATTCACACAATAAAACAGTGTCCTCTCCCCCCAAAAAACTATTAATCCGACGGACTCACCTCTGTATTCCCTGGGGTGCAGTAAGAGACTGTCTAGGCGGAGGAGAGCTGGCCGATAACCTGTCTAAATTTAACAGAAACAGGCATTGTCTCTGGCCTGCTGGGCCCGGTGAGTGCCTCTAAACATGGACAGCATAGTTGGGTTGTTGCTTATCGTTCTCTTCTCCCTCAACCACTTCCATACAAGGCTGTGCTGGGAACCTGTCACTTGCTGCCCGCTCGCTGAAGCTCTCGTATCTGCCAGCTTCTTGTCCTCAACAGACACGTGCAAGATAAAGAGGCTCCTCTGGCAGGTATTGCTTTCTTCTCGGCTTGCGTATGTGTGTGGGGGGGGACATATGTACTGTATGTGTGTTTGAAAAGAATGTGTCAGGGATGTATGAAGCTCTCCTGGTGTTTTTCCATATTTTCCAAGGACTCCAGTTGGAGGATTTGACATCTTCTGATCTTGCGAGGCATCCTGAGGGGTTAAGAGAAGCTGGGTTAATGTTCAGTGTTGTTTTAGGGCCATTACACAATACTATACTGAAAAAAAGTCAAATTTAAGGTGAAATGTAATTAAATTGGTATTTTTTTTCATGCACTTTTTGGGTTTTCATATTGCCGGATTTTATCAGTTGTATATTATTAAAAGTATTTTTTTCAAAATGAATTTTTTCTCCATAAATCTACACTTCAAGAGCTCTTACTAACACCAAAATTCACAAATGTATTAATGCCAAAACATTTTATTCTACAAAAAAAGTTGTGAAAATGATTTCTGAATTATGGAGTGATAAAAAGAGATTGCCCTCTGCAAAACCCATTAGGGAAAAAACTGTAAATGTATGCAAATCAGTGCATCTTTAATAAAGAAATGCCTAAAACCTCTTAAAAAAAGCTTGCAACTCTTAGCATTCCTAAATCAATCAGTTAAAGAAGTATGCATTAGTTACTTACCATGTTCCCCTTCATTGCATTGCTTTAATATATGGTATTAGGTCAAATATACTGTACAAGTTATGTACAGTATATTGTTTGTTGAGTCATTTTTGACATGTGAAGTTTACTGTGCAATACTTTGCTTGCTTCAATTTAGCTCTTTCGTTGTAGGTTTTTAAAACAATGTATGAGCAATACTGTTGAAGTATGTTGTGTATGATTTATTTCTGAAAAAATTAAGCAAATAACAGCAGATTTCTTGTTCAATCTACATGAAAAACAGAAGGTACCAAGACAAAGACCGAAACTTTTTAGGTGAGGTCATTTTAGGTGAAAAAAACGAACTCCAGATGCCATAAACATGACGCACAACTGTGTGACTACAATCAGGAAATGGGGGTTAAAAAATAGACTTGACTATCTTTTAATTAAATGTATTACTTTCACATTTCTCCAAAAAATAAAACATAAATAAATCATTTTAAACAAACAACTGCAAGAAATACACATCTTTATGTTTATTACAGCTATACAATTAAGATTTGATTTATACAGTGTTAATATATGTATTTTTTTATTAATGTTTTAAATTGGGTGGCACGGTAGCTCAGTGGTTAGCACTGTCCCCTCACAGCAATAAGGTCACAGCTTCGAGTCCCAGTAGGCATTTCTGTGTGAAGTTCGCATGCTCTACCCGTGGTCGTGTGGGTTTTCTCCGGGTGCTCCTGTTTCCCCCACAGACCAAAAGACATGTGCTATAGGTGAATTAAATAAACTAAACTGGCCATAGCGTATGAGTGTGTGTGAATGCGAGTGTATATGGGTGTTTCCCAGTACTGGGATGCAGCTGGAAGGGCATCCGCTGTGTAAAACATGTCGAAATAGTTGGCGGTTCATTCCTCTGTGGCGATCCCTGATAAATAAGGGACTAAGCTGAAGGAAAGTGAATGACTGTTTTAAATTGTTTTATCATTATAACAATAATAGTTTTAGATTTTTTTCTACATTTTGGTAAATGTATTTATAGAAGTTTGAGTCCATCAAATTAACCATTTCTTTTTAAGTATCTTAATCCTGCTTCTAAATAAGTGCTTTTACAGATTAGTTGCGTGAGAATGAAGTGATAAAACACTTTTAGTTTCTTTAGACATACTGCGTTTTGATGCCTAACTGGGCTCTGTGAGAAGGGCAAATAAAAGCACACAGACTCGCAAGCACATGAATCATGACTGTGTCTGGTTAAAATGCAGCATCCTATAAACATCAATGTAGGCTACATTTCAGTATACGACAAATGTCCAGGAAAAGTATATGATCATTTTGACATAATCAGCTCTCCTCTTGTGAATTTGTTGAGGGCTTTTGGCGTTGTCTTCAGTGATGGTTTTGCCCTTTATCACAATCAAGTGTTAAAGTGCACTTAAAAGCAAGTACTATTTTTGTCACACAATCAGTAAGGGAACGTACTGTGAATTGAAGAAGGATAATTCTCAACTAAAATGCTGACTCTGTTTACATTCTCCCGCAATGATTGTTGACAAGCATTATGACAAACCTTATCGGTCTCATCTTGACCTTATTATTTAAGGCATGAGTTTTGCACTTTATTATTTTTTTGTTTAGTTTTTTTATTATAAATTCTGAAAGAGTTGTAACACCAGTGAAAAATTCTCATACAAAATGAATACATGAGTGACCAAAATAAAAACAATAGGTTTATTATAATACAATATATTAATAGAGACAAAGATGCGTTTCAATAAACTGTAATAAATAAATGAATAAAAATGAAAAGTAAAGGAGCTGCTTTTAAACTTTGTTTTTATTATTTGATGGGACAAACCTTTTATTCAATAATAACGTAATTATTAAACAATGTACTGCCAATTATGTTTAAATAAACTGTATTAAACAAATAAATGTGATAAAATAAGGATAATTATTTCAATGTGTGCGAATATCACAGTCAACATTTTAAAAAGCCTTATTTTTGTTGTTGTTAACATTATTATTACTATTATTATGATTATTATATCATCATTACTTTTAATTCTTCAAATTATATTTTTTACATTTAACAATTATATTTTATTTACTATAATATATTTTTAAATTACACTTTGAACTAATGCTCAGTGACTAGTTCGTACGAGTGACGGGTTCATACAAGCTCAGTCTTACAAAAATGTACGATTTTAAAAATAAGACATGGCACTCAACCCCACCCCTATAAACCCAGTCAATCATTTTGGAATAAGCAAATCGTACATTCAAGAGTTCACACATAGCTGATGATTGATTATGAAGCTCGTTTGGCATGCTGTCCCGGGAGAGAGCCCTGAGCTGATAAGATCCTCAAGCCCAGGGCTCCCTCCCGTTTGCAAGGCGAGAGGGGAGTTTGAGCTCAAGTAGATCTCTAGAACTCCCCTGCTGAAGTAGCTAATGAACAGATAGTGATCGCTCTTAAGACATAACTACTTACTAGGAGCATGTCTTTGTTGCCGATTTGGATCAGTCAATTAACTTAAGTTGCATGTTTTTGCACGGTGGGAGGAAACCGGGGGAAACCCAAGTGAGCACAGGGGGAAACTTGTAAACTCCGCACAGAAATGTCAGCTGGCTTGGTAAGGACTAGAACCAGTGACGTTCTTGCTGTGAGGCAACAGTGCTAACCACTGGGCCATTGTGCCACCCATGTAGGAAAGGAGGTGGAGTAGGGGTGGAAGGGGGGATTCTTCAAAAGGATGAAACGAAGAGGGCTGTGATATGCACCTAGGGTATTTATTGTGGCTTAGGATTCGTCTGATTGGTGAATCATAAATTGAATAATGCAGGAGCAGCTGCAAGCAATCATAAGCACGTGATCCTCTCGAAATTAGTTTATAAATAAACTTCACAAATTGTACGAATAAAATTGTATGAATTCATACAAATTAGCCACTAAATCAAATGAACTGCCGTGAGGTCGTGTTGAAATCTCTACTTTTTCCAAACCTGCTAAACATTTATAAATTAAATGTTTCTTCTGAATACGATATTAAATATTCAGGCAATTGATGATATCCATTTGACTTCCATAAGGAAAAATAAAACACAACTGGGTGTAGTAAACGGTTTTCATTTAAATGTTTAGGTGAACTATCCCTTTAATATGCAAATCAGTTATACAACATGACATGCTACTGTACATGAACATTATTGACTTTCTTATATTTTTCATGACTGAAAAGTAAAGCCTTTTTTATGATAACCTAACATCAGGGTTTATAGCGAGTCAACAAAAACTAGCCTAGACAATGAATGAAACATTATAAATGAACTGTGTGCCAGCAATGAGGATGAAGTTACCAAAGCTCATATTACTCACATCTAACAAAGAGAAGACAACATGCAAGTATAACCTTTCCTATCATATCTCTGCAATCATCTTTCCACAATCATGATGCCACAGTATCAAACCATGCTGGCAGCGGATGACACATTCCCATGACATTGGTGTTTTTCTGTTTGACTAGTCATCATGATTTATGCATAGATGGGTAGGCTAATCTAATGTATGACTGTTTTCCAGATGAAGAACAGCATTTCAAACAGCATGAAGGTCCCCAGTGCTTTATTTACTGTATACATTGTGATGATTCATGATTCCCAGTACTCCAATTATGCCATATCCTACACATAGGAAGTGACATATGAACTTACGAAGTCATCTTGTTTTGGTTTTTTTAATGATTCTAGCTAGCACAGACGCTAATCTGTGATTAAACTGTCAGCACCCCTCAAACACTGCGATTATGGGATCTTTCTTCATGTTTGCTGAAAACTGCAGTTCTGAATCATCCTCTTATGAGTCCTTAAATAACTTTGAAGTTGCTTAGATTAAGTTTTATGCATCCTGTTGTCGGTGGCTGAAGAGGTCATCTTCACAAATGTGTGTCACAAATATGAGCTCAATTTCCACATCTCTAATCTGAGTGTTCTCCAGTTAAAGTTTCCTTTTGATGTATATGTTGCATAAGCGATCATTAAAAAACAGACACAAGAGCAGATTTTAATATGAATTTAAGCAAATTAACACACTTAATGTGTTTAGGCAAGATTTTCAGGTGAATGTTTACTTTCATTGTCCCATCTAGAAAAACTCCTGAGAAAAATAAATCTGAATTTTAATAATCTATAGGTATATGAAATACCTTTATTTAGCCACAATGACTTCTGCATTTAATGTCTGCAAGTCTGCATTTAATGCATCCTCAACATCGAGAACACATCCAGGTTGCTTCAAGTGCCCTTTGGTCTTGTGTTTTACAGTATGGACTCTTTTCACATTTCCGGGTTTCTAAGTAGTGGCAGTCGCCATAGTTGGGTTAACATAGAGTGTAGAGAATGGTAAAGTACAACAAATATTTTTTTACAATTCTATTTTCTGAAATATTAAAAGAAAAAATTTTGACTTTAAGAATGAGACTGATTACGGCAGCCAGAATAGAGAACGTACTCAAATTTATTGTTCTACACTCTCACACTCTCAGAAATACAGGTACGTGAGCTGCCACTGGGGTGGTACCTTTTCAAAAGGTACACATTTGTACCTTAAGGGTCCATATTATTACCTCAAGTGTACATATTAGTACTTAAAAAGTACAAAAGTGTTCCTCTTAAAATTTTTAGTTACTAATATATACTTTTGAGGTACCAATATGGACCCTTTAAATAAAAACATATACCTTTTGAAAAGGTACCACCCCAGTGATGGCGTACCTTTATTTCTGAGAGTGCATACACTTTGCATTTCAAACGCCTCGCACAACCAGTAATTTTTTATTTTTTGTAATTTGATACAAAGATGATATAATACATATAAATGTATATATGTATGTTTTTAAACCCTATTTAAAAGTTTAATTATATTTTAATTCATTCATTTATTTTAATCAATATTGCATATTGAGAAACAGCAAATATCTAAAGGTGTTTTTCCACCTCTTGGGTTAATTAAAAAAGCTGTTCCCAATGATATAAAACTTTACATTTTCCCATAGACTGTAACAGTTTGTACAGGGTATGAACAATTATGGACATGTTGCATTTTGTTCAAATGTAAATAAAAGCTAAGATTTTTTAAATCTATCTATCTATCTATCTATCTATCTATCTGTCTGTCTGTCTGTCTGTCTGTCTGTCTGTCTGTCTGTCTGTCTGTCTGCCTGCCTGCCTGCCTGCCTGTCTGTCTGTCTGTCTGTCTATCTATCTAATCTTCTGTGGAGGGGTCTGGAGCTTCAAAAGGAAAAAGATGACTAAATATAATGGAAGGAAAATAGACAGTACTGTAATATTTGCAAAAGATGGCTAGTCTAATGTTAGTAAATGGGTCACTAAAATATGAAAATCTCTTTTATGTCGCTCTTATTTCACACGAGTATAGAAGATTTCAGCACTTCACCATGCAGCAGTCATAAATGACAGAAAGTGCAGTTGTGCATTTGGGCTGCAGAAGATGAAATGGACTATAAGAAGCACAGGAGTTTCTGTGACTGAGAGGATTTTGTAGGAAGATGAAGAGAGGAAAGTTAATTCACAGATAAGTCTGAAGTAGAATATTTGCATAATCTCAGGAACCGAAACCTGAATTTCTGTCCGAAAAATATGCTCTATTGTGACTGACCTATGTTTAAGGTCACATAGGGATTAAATGCTGTGTGAGAATAGTTATAGTAGGCTTATTTTCCAATTATTTTAACAAATTCTATATTTTAATAAGAGCGGTTGAAAGTGTTGTGAGATTTAACATGATTGCATAGTATGGACTGTTGTCAGTGAAGGAAAAGCAAAAACTGTGAAACACACGAGTAGTAAAAATCGCCAGTGCAACTGTAGGTAAAGCACAAAGACAACTAAATGAAACTTATTGAAAGAGAATAAGACAGAAAGCAAATGTCATTCTTGAAGATTGTTCCCATGCCCTAAATATAGAATTTCAGCTTGTGTCATCAAAAAGAGGTTTTAGGTCTTTTGTGCCAACCGCCATTACAATTTTATATACTGGATCTCAAGTATAAACAGAGTAATTGTGTGGTGTGATTTATCTGATGTTATTCCATGTCCGCTAGTGTGTTGTGTGGTCCTTTGCCTCCACATCATGCATTAAAATCCTTTAACGCATGGCAAGCTGTTGATTATCCCTATATATTCAATGTATTTGTGTTGCGTGTTTATATGTGATATGTGTGACGCGAACGCTGATGTAGTTGTGTGGCAAAGCCAAAGATAAATTTCCACTTGTGGGCAAAAAAGAAAGTTAAAGGTTTATCAAAACCTATTGTCATATTTAGGAAGCTTTGCAGCTCTGTTGAACTTTTACTCTATGAACGCTGTTGAAAAACTGTGCACGGCAATACTTTTAAATAAATAAGAATAACAACTAACAGAAATGTACTTTTACCAGTCAGTGAAATGCATGTTTATGAGGACATTTGGGGGTCAGCAATTTATAATTCTATTCAGCAAAGATGCAATAAATGACATCTGTTTAACAGTATTTCTGTTTTTCAGAGATTCTAAAACAAATGTATCATCGTGTCCACTTAAATATTAAACAGCAAAATCATTTTTATCCTTGATAATCATAAATTCATAATCATTAAGTGCTAATGTAAAATGTAATAAGTAATTTCTCTAATGAAAATATGCACATTAACATTTTATTTGGATTTATTTAATTAGTTTTAGTGTAAACAGTATTTCAATAACATTGTTTTTTAGAATCATGGCGATACAAACCAAAGAATTCCAAGAAATAAAGTAAAATTGGTTGAAAGTCAATCGCAAGTCAATCTAAAGTCAAAATGTCACAACAGCATGGAATTCAGATGGAATGGGCTACAGTGTATATATATATATATATATATATATATATATATATATATATATATATGCACAGCTAGTATTTTTTAGCCAATGATAAATGTTGGGTGAAAGCTTAATGTGACTATTGTCAATTTCATAAAGCTCCTTTTACAGCATCAATATTGTAATGTAATTAAAATACATTCAGTTAAATAGAAATAAGCATGAGTGCAGAAACTCCATTGAAAATACTGGGATGAAAAAAAAAACTGTCCTATTTTAAAGGCATGGCTGGAGAAAATGGAATTTAATGCAGTGCTTCTTGTCAGGTCTGAGACCCACTTTATATCATTTATCTATCAGGCAGTGAAGATCACTGATTTTTAAAGAAATCAGACAAACATGGAAATTTTATAATGGAAAGACAGTTAACCAGAAGCCGTGAGGCTGGCTGGCTGAAATTAAAAGTCTGTGTGCATATACCCCATTCTGAATTGCAGTTTAAGTCATACTTGCAAGATAAAAAGTCATATAGGTGTAACTGCAAGGAAAAAAGACCTAATCTTGTTTCACTAGATCAACTATTTTTAACCGCCATTTCAAAACGTCAGAGAGTGACTGAGGATCTGGCTCTGCAGTATCAATGAGATTACAAGGACACTCACACCTTCCAAAGCTATTCTTTTCTTTGTTTATCTACTTTCCCAGCCAGATATGCTCTTGTGCAGTGGCGGTGTCAATGTTGCGTAAGAGCTGACTGTAATGAGAGAACAGAGATTTAATAAGTGAAGCTCTTCATCGTTGGCAGATCTATGGATGCAGTAGCTGAGAAGGTCAAGAAGGGGCTACGAAGGGCTACACTGGAAAGTGACTTCAATGTGCTATGTATGAGAAAAATTACAGAATGGTTATGATGAAAACAGTGTGGGTTTAACTTGCAGTTATGCATAGCACACTCCAGTGGCTAAAAGATAAAATGGAATTTTTCCGTAGCCTGATGAGCTGGTGGTGTGAATAAAATAAAATAAAATAAAATAAAATAAAATAAAATAAAATAAAA